>BPLR01000378.1:0-13935 GCA_021605095.1 Caerostris extrusa | reverse complement strand
AACAATAATTATCAAATAATATATTTTTTAATTATAAGTGGAAATGGAAAAAAATAATGCTTTAAGTTTCATAGAATGATGCAACTATGAAAACGGGAGTAGAATTTAACTAGAGTTAAATTCAGTGCAACTTTGGGTGATATGATAATATCATTCTTTCTCTCAAAAGCACTGAGGTCAGGAGTTCAATCTTAAAAATTACCACTAATTCTATTGTAATAGATGTTACATACTTTTTGTCTTTGTATGTTTAACTGGATGCATATTAATTACGAATATCATTTTAACAAAATTGAATACTATTAACAAGGAGAATAAATGGATATGTGTTTTAATATACATAAAAATCAATACTAAATACATGATTAAGCCTTTCAGAAATAAAAACATACATGTACCAAATTATTTAAAATGCATATAATATATAATCTCAAATACATTCTTTTCAATAGCAGTTATTATGGTGGATTTTTCGATCTGCCATTGAGGCAATCGTTTTACAAAGACAGTCTGAGTCGGCAAATTGTAACCAAAATAAAACAAGATATCCAGTTCCTTAATGAAAATGGTAAATGCATCACTTTCCATGGATTCCATCACATGTTGGAATTGATGGAAACGAAAGGGGCAGGTCGTCTGGAAAAAACAGAAGTTCCTGTACAGTGTCCTATCCTTCTGACCGACTCTTTTAGAACTATATGGCACAAAATCAAGTCATTATATATTAGTAAATTATTATCTAACACAAAAGGAAAGTCTGTGAGACAAAAAATTTAGTGGAAAAATTCATAAAAAGAGACTGTGGCCAATTTTAGATTAAGAACTGGAGACGACTACCTGGCCGATGATCTGGCCAAAATAGGGATTGTGAACTGTGATGCATATGTTTTATGCAAGACACAGGAAATCAATGAGGTCCATCTATTTGCTTCCTCAGAAGAGATTGCACTCTAACTAGAACAGAACAGCACTGTGTGTACTCTTTACTGGCCAGAGAAAACATGTCCTGATGACACACATATTTTTATTATGGTGCTTCTAGCTTTTTAAATGTTTATATATTGTTTCCAACTATTTTTAAAGCGTTTGGGTCGTTTTAGTTAAGAATGTCCGGTTTTCCCTTTGTAATTTTGATTTGTTTACATGCTCTTTTTTTTGTTTCTATGGCAAGTAAGTAGTCAAAAATTTGTATGGATTGAGTTTCAATAAAGTTCAATTGAATTTCAATAAATCCATAGGTAAAAACAACAAAATAATATACACAGTCCAGTGCCACTAATGTGACCACCACCTACTTTCGACGTCAACGTGAAATAACCCATCACAAAAGGCGGTGGCAGCATTGCAGTGGAGTGCATGTAAAATTCCACTTAAACCGGAACTATACAAGAGTGTGTATTTTGGCTTTTGACAGGTGTGGTCACATTCATGTGACTGGACTGTGTATACATAATGTGTGTGAGGTAGAAAAATAAGTCTTACCCATCCACGGTGAAGACCGGCCGCTGCGCCTCGGGACAGGAGGCCATGGAAGGCGGGTGACGCTCCTCTCTGTGGAGTCGTCCTCCACGATAGAGAGGTCCTCGTTGTCCGTTTCGAATGAGGACACGTTGTCAGCGAGCGGCCTGTAGCACTCATTGGGGTAGACCACCCTCGAGACGGCGGTGACGGGCGAGGCAGTGGTGGTGGCCACATGGTGAGAACCTCGGTGGAAGCTTTCTTGGTGAACGAGGGGGCTGGATTTGGAGTAGGAGGGGGGTGGGAATGTTGGAGGTGGTGCCTGGGAAGAAGAGACGTTTGGAATATTATTAACCTATTATACATATATTATGGGATGATTGGACTGAATATAACACTATTATACCAGTATTATACATATATTCAGTATTATATGTATTATACATATAACACTTATTATACATATATTACTATCATGATTATGGACTGAACTGCATATAACTGACTGTATTATACATATATATACTACTATTACACATATATTAGTACTGGACTGAATATAACTGAATGTATAACACATATAACACTGGATAATGGACTGAATGTATTATACATATAACACTATTATTATACATATATATACTACTAGATAATACGAAGAAAGAGTTAAAATATTTTTAAATATTTTTAATTAATCACCTTTCTTTTTACAAAAAAACTTTAGTTCATTAACAGATTAATAATTTTCTTAATATTAGGTTGGCAAGGATAAAATTTGTAGTTGACAATAATGTCAACTTTAAGAGCTTATTATCTGACAATGGCTAATATTTCACCAGTTTTTTCTTTTTAGAAAGTTACACATATCGTATGCTTAAAGAAATCATTGTAAGCTTTAACAAACATTAAAAAACTTTTTAAAAATTAATTTTTGTCGAAGGTGGAACTATGACATTGCAGACCGCGACCAAAATTAACATATGTATTTGGCTCTATTTGAGTAAGCAGCAGACAATATCACATGTATGCTGCTGAATCAAATAGATCTAGCTTAGTGCTTAGTCAATAGTATCTATATGTATTTGGCAACTATCTATCTATATGTATTTGCATTTGGTTATCTATATGTATTTGCATTTTGGCTCTAGTGTGACTAAGCAGCAGACAATATCAAATGGGTTCACCACATTTCGTACAGGTACTGACTTCACAAATGAGCCACATGGTCGTCCAGAATCAAAGGTCAATGGTGACGAACTAAAGGCCACTGTTGAATCTGACCCATCTCAGAGTGCCTACGAAGGATCATCGAAGTTTGGTGTTAGCAAACAAACGATATAAACTCATTTAGCTCACACTAGTGAAGTGAAAAGGTTGGATAAGTGGGCTCCACATGAACTGAATGAAAAACAGAAAAAAAAAAAACGCCTAGAAACTTGCTTGATGATGTTTTCTTGTAACATATCTGATCCATTTTTGAATCGCATTGCCATTTGTGATGAGAAATTTAAGATACAATATTTGGACAAGGATTAATCAACAAATCACATTCCGTAATAATAATCAAAGAAGCTGATGATGTGTTTGGCGGGCAGGCACGGGTGTGACTTACTATGATTTCAAGAAATCTGGCTCATCGATCACAGCAGAAATATACTGCAACCAAGTGGACGAAAGGACGCAAAAAAAGCTTAAAGAAAAACAGCATAGATGGGTCAACAGATTGACTTCTGCCTTACTGCATGATAACGCTAGACCAAACACTGCACAGTTGACAGTGGCAAAACTACAGGAATTGGAGTTGCAACTTCTTCATCATCCTCCATACTCGCCAGACCCTAGCCTCCACTGACTACCACTTCTTCTGCAATTTAGACAACAATTTAATTCCGATAATGTTGTAAAAAGCAGCCTTCAAGGAATTCATTGACTCTCGTCCGCCAGGGATTTATACCACTGGTCTGCCGATAAATATGGCAAAAGTATACATGCAATATGGGTGCATATTTTAATGAATAAAATAATTTCTTATAGTTGTAAATGATCAACGCACTTTGCCTTTTTTTTTTTCTACAAATTCCATCCTTGACGACCTTATGCTGTTAAATATTTGATTCACATGGAGATAAATTTATTAATTTGAGGAATGTTTCATTTTTCAATATTTGCAATTCATATTTACTACATTATGGCAAAACTTTGTCCATTTAAATAAATTAAAGAACAGTAAAACTATTCATGTTACTTAAAAAGGAACTAATGGGGCAAACATTAAATGAAAAAATATTTCAGTCAATATGCATTTTAACTGCTTTTTTTTTTTTTTTAATTTATAAAAAGAATTGCATGAAACAATTATACATTACAGTTAGTTCCTTATCAAATTAAGTACATTTTTTTAAACAAAAAAAATATACAACTCAGATAAAGTCATTGATTTATTTTACATTATTGTCTTTTTGCAACACAACAGTCAATGCAATGCAGAGCTGCAGTATTATGTCTCCTTACAACTTTCAAAATAAACAACAATAAAATTAAGTATATTTAGAATAGAAGCGCATGCTCTTTTTTATTCAATTCCTTCTATTAGTTCACACTCTCCTAATATATATCTTGTTCACATTTTCAATCGTTCATAAAATACTTTTTATTCATCCACTCAACTTCAAATACATTTTTTTTTTTTAACTTGTAGTGGATGACACTGGATGTGAATACAGTTTTTCAAATATTAATTTAATTAATTAATTTTAGGTTTTTTTAGATTTAAGTTGCATATATCTACCCATAGATGGTGCCAAATAAACTTCAAAAGATGAATGAAAATTATTTATAAAAGATTTTTCTGCAATAGAGTGAAAAAAAGTATTTTTATATTACTTTGTTTTGGAATTTGTAGTAGATGACACTGGACGTTAATACAATTTTTTTTTCAAATATTAATTAATTCATTAAATTTAATTAATCAATTTTAGTTTTTAGATGTAAGTTGCATGTATCTACCAATAGATGGCGCCAGATGTTAGAGGAAAATTTCAACTTTATTTATAAAGGACTATTCTGCAATATAATGGAAACAAAAGTAGGCACTGACTTTTAATTTTTCTTTTATATTACTTGTTACAGTTTTAAAAGGCAAAATCAATGGGTTAAGAGGACACAATGAAATAGTGCTTTACTGCTGTGCGGAGTAAGGTGGAGCACAGAGAGAGGAAGGAAGCTCACCGTTCCTGGAGGTGGAGGCGGGCGGGGCTGAGTGAGATGCCGCTGTCCCGGTGGATGAGGAAGCGTTTCCCCTTGAAGCTCAGCCTTTCGGTGGTTTTAGTGGAAGTGACGGAAGCTGTTAGTGGGAGGGGGAGAGAAGGGGGAAGACAAGGGGGACGACACATTAGATGCAAGAGGAAAAAAAGACCATCTCCACGCCAAGCACAAGAGACACAGGTGGCAGAAATGTCATTTTGACAGATAATGACATTGTATAACACAATTATTTTTTCCATTCTAAAGAAATTATTTGTATATCTTGGTAGCTTGTTAACTCAATTAAATATCACATTTTTAGCCTTTCGTTTTCATTACATTAAGGTTTTACAGGGTGGCTATAGAAACAGAGAAATTTTTTCCTGGTCTTATCTTTATTCATGCCATACTACAAATACCCTGGTCATGCCTGGTTACAAAATCGCCGATCGCGCGCATGCTTCGCAAAGAAATGCTCTCATCAGCAATTTTCCTTGTTTTTAGATATTTTTACGAATTTTCCTAACTTTTCTTGCTTTCTCCGGTTCTGTCGCCACCCTGTTTTATTAGTTGCCTCATTTTTAGAAGGTATATTGTAACAAAAAACTTTATTAATTTGATGTTAATAAATTGGATGAATTTTAGAACATGAGTTTAAAAAAAAAAAAAAAAAAAAAAAAAATCTCCTATCATGATTATAAATGCACATTTTGAAATGAAAACAATTTGAGTTACAACCACTATTATCAGAAACAAATGAAAATATTACATAAAACAACTGATAACACACATTTTACTTTCAGTGTATTAGGGAAAAAAACTAATAATAATTTAGTTGTTTTTAAGTAATTCGATATAGAAAACATTTATTTGGAAATATAAAACAAAAAACAATCAAACTGTGATTATTATAAGCATTTGAAGAGCTATCTAAAATCTAATTTTCTGTTTACAATTTAATTTTATGACACACCATTCATTTAAATATCGAAGCCTTTCTCTAATTATTGTATGCACAGTGCTATTGCATATAATATTTGTGTTTTTATAATTTTAAAAGAGAACATTTTTCTAATATAGAATTATTTCATGTGAGGTTTATTTATTATAATCGTTAATGAGCAATGTAAATGGCAGAGTTGCACATATTCCTGCCACAGCATGTTACAATTTAAAACATGTACATTTTTCCATACCTAATTAGCCTATGATTCTATCTACCACCTGCATCTCAGAAATATTATAACACATAAGATTGATTCTGTGTTACCAACAACAGACAGAAAAAGATTAATCAAAAGCTTACTTTGGACAACTCCCTACGTGGGGGAGGGCTTTCTTCTCGAAGAGTTGAGTCGCTACTACTTAAGCTCATCGCATTCAGACCTGCAATGATAAACAGAATTGTAAGTTTTGGATGTTAGTAAAGTGACATCAAAATCACTTGACCATTCTTTATTTTATTGTTCTGCGTTTTCGTCCTTCAACTGTCATTTTTGTCCTTTATGACAGTTGAAATTGTAAATGAAATATAAGTTTACTTTCGCAAGGTTCTTAGTTCATGAATTTTTTAAAATAGAAACTCCAATCAAAGACACATTTACATTGATTAAAATATTTGAATAGTAACTTTAAGAAGCATTGCATCAAAGTATGCATTTTTTTTTTTTAAATCAGCGTTAACAAAGAATTTTCTTTGCATTTTTTATTTTTTCGTGTATTAAATTAGCATTGACAGCGCCTGCTATTGAATGTGTACTGAAAATAAAATAAAGTTTCAATTTTATTTATGTAAATACCTATGTAACTTTAGTATTTCTATTTTAATTATAAAATCTTTTGACTTGGTCAATAAATTAGAAGAAAAAAAAGTAAACATCCATTCTACTTTGTAATTTTTGCTCATTTGTCATAGTGAATATATATATATATATAATCATTGAAGGATTTCAATTTTTATGGTTAGCTACCTAAATAGGTTTAAAGTGAAAGGTTGGACACCTTTGGTGTAAAAATACAATGTCTTCTCACCTGAATGTGTGCTGTTAACAGTGCCATTCCCTTTGCTGGGCTTTAAAATGTTCTCGAGGCAGGTGAGCCCTGGATTGAGAATGATTGGCACCCCACACAACAGCTCTATCTGCTTCCAGCGATTCATCCGCTCTTGAAGATCATTGGTCACTTCGAACAGGGCAGACCTAAATGCAATAGTTAAGTTTGAATTTAAAAAATGCATTTATTACATTGTACTACTTTACAGAAAGAATACACAAATAGTCACAATCTGATTTTTATCTATTTGTCAATGGCTGGCTCCACAATATATGATTAATGGATTGAATTACTTAACTTTAAGACTACATTTTGCTGTTTTCAAAAAAATATAATAATAATAATAATAATTACAATAAAATTTTTGTAAATTTGAATAGTAATTTTAAGAAGCATTGTAAATTTTTTGCAATCTATGCACATTTTTGGTGTTATTCAGAATGCAACAAAAAATTACTTTTTACATTTTTTTATTTTTCGCGTATCAAATTAACACTGATGGTCCTAACAACTGGTCCCTAATTATAGTGAATTTTTAACTTGAATATATTTATATAAAAATTTTTTTTTCTTCTCAGTTTTAGTTTTATTTATTATTTTTTTGTTGGTCCTTTTTCTTTTGTTACCTATTAATTTTATTTGAAGAAACATTTTAATTTTTATTTTAAAAAATAAATATATTTTTATGTATACTTTACTGATATTAAATATGCGGTCAACTCTAAATAAAAAAAATTCGACACTAAGAAAAGGGGGTCTATCCCCATTCATAATGCATAATGGATACACCAGTTAACAGCATAAATAAACATTTGCCGCGTTCTATATTAATAAAATGAAAATTGCTGATTATTGAAAATTTAAAACTAATTTACATTGAACTACCTCAAAAATTAAACTAAATGTTAAAGCAATTGTTTAATCTTTTACAAATACAATGTCATGAATAAAATTAAAATTCTTATTTACTTTTTGTAGCATTATAGAGTATATATAAATAAAACTAATGATAATTGATACATAACTTTAATGAGTTTTTTTTTTTTAATAAAGTCCTATTTTATAGTAACATGGCCCAATGCTTTTTATTTTCTACTATTCATTACATTTTTTTCTCTCTTCTTACCATAAAGCAGGTTTATTGTTAAAATTATTTTTAGTGAATAAAACTGTATTTAAAAAATGATTTGTATTAGAACATATTATGATAAACACATCTTTCTTTTTAAAAGTTTAAATTGAAGATTAAAAATTGAGAATTCTTTTTGTTTTTAAATATATTAAAAAAAAAAAGAATTAAGGATTATAAATCTAATATATATATATATCATGTGATAATGTAAAAGAGATCAATCTTATTATACTTTAAAATAAAATACAATGCTTAAGAAAATCAGCTTATGGCAATATTATTGTAAAAATATTTTATTAATTGCAATTAATACATAATTTAATTAAATATAAATATTTTTTTTTTTTCACCTTCAACTTCAGCCAATAATGCTAATGTATCAGAAAGTAAAAGACAGCCATATCACTAAAACATTTTAATATTATTGAAAAATATACTTCTTTATTCCTGTCCTGCTTTAAAATTGAAAATATCTTAATATGAGAATACTTATATACTCATACTCAAGTTTTAAGAGATATCAGCATATATAAAAAAATGTAAATTATCACTTATATATTTATATTTTGTAGGACAAAAAACAATTTACATAAGCATAGATAAAAGAGGTTGGAATTATTATAAAGAGTAAGATAAAAAAATACATCAATGACAGTAAGGATAGAGACAAAATACGCTTACTTGGCTTTTACTATACGATCATCTACATCGTCTATAGAACTACCGTGAGCTATTCTAAAGGCACCCATAAAGGTTGCTCTCTTTTTACTCAGTTTTTCACACTGGAAAACCACAAAAACATTTTATTTTATAAAAAATTATTTTAAGTTATTCAATTTGTTAGTTTTTAAAATAAGTGTGGAATTTTGTTTATGAGGGGAAAGAAAAAGATACACTTAAATTCTATATCCATAATTTTCAATATAACCATCTAATTATAATAAAATATATATTCAATACACTTAAAAATTATTCTGTTATGTACAATACTCATAGATATTTTAGTTTATTATACTAAAAGGATTCCTACAAGATTCTATATCAACAGAATTGATTTATGTGAAGTGTTTAATAAATAATAGATTGTTTATAAATACATTATTCCCAGCACTATGAAGAATATTTATAAATCAATTTGCTACTATATGTTTAAGCTCAGAAAAGTTCTCACAAATTCATTAATTTTCAAATTTATTAAATATAGAAATGCTTTTCATAATGAAATAGAACAGTACATTTTTTTTTTTGCTTCAATGATTTGTAAGTTGATATTTCATTATATTTTGAAATCAAATCTATATACTTTTCTCAATTGCATACCTGCAATAAATATTTGGATAATGTTTATTTTAAAAAAATTTTGATTTATAGTTTGTAAAAAGATAAAAGCAATTTATTTAAAATATATTGCATTCATAGTAAAAATCATAGATGATATGGATTATATACAACAATTTTTAAATACATGAAACATTTCCTTCAGCGATCAGGGGGAAAAAAAAAACTGTTAATATGTAACTTAATTTTTTTTTCAACATTTCCATAAAATAGTTCTAGAATGCTTATAATAAATGTTAGTACAACATGATAGAAAATTCATGGAAGAAATTGTAATTTTGTGATGCCGTTAGGTATTGTGTAAAAATATTACTCTTCAATAAAAATAAAATATGACTTAAAAATATTATTAATAATATTTTCTTAAAAATATTACTCTTTAATTAAGTCTTAACACAAAGAAAATCACTAACCCCTTCCTTAGCTGCCTGCAATTGCTGCTCCGCTAAAAGGCTTTTTAGCATTGTAGTTTCGTTGCTCCAACTCGTATGTCAACTGCAGCCAATGCTGCAGTTTGGTTGGAGCAATCCAATGCCTTGCCTCCAACTTCTTTTCCGCCTCGCGGAGGGTCATTTGCGTGCCATCTGGAGATCTCTCAAGTTCCAGCAGCCGACTTTGATCTCCCATCTCAGTGCTTCCTTCGCTCACAGAATGCTCAGATACTTTTGCTACACAAATGACATAAAATTATACATGACTTTTAACTAAAATATAGCAAATATAAAAAAGTGTATGTTTGAGATAAAACAAGTGCACTTCTCATTATTATCTCAACACAAAGAATTTTCAAAAACCGGTAATCATAATTTATACAGAGGGTGTTCACACATTTTTGTAGAAATGTATTTATAAACAAATACAAACATTTTTATGTTTTATTATGTTCAGACAGACTGCTCCTTTGCTTATTATATCTTGATTTTCAAGATAAAAGAATTTTGATTAAAATATAAAGATTAAATTTGCTCCACTCCTCCACCACAATTTTCTGAAATAAATCCAATGTTTTGGAATGCTGCTTATAAAGAACTAGCTTTAAAATTCTAAATATACATTAATCCATAGAATTCCCATTGAACACTAGGGTAGGATGTATTTAAATGAAATAGCCCTAATTTTGGTTTCATTTATCCTTTTTTCCAAATTTGAGGCATGACCAGTAAATTTATGCTGATGGAAAGAATTTCTGATAATAATTTATAATAATTTGAGACATTTTTGACATTTTGTTTTCTATTTTTCTTATTTTAAGTTTTTACATTATAAGATAATCCAGCAATAACTTTACCCCCTTTAGCAAACTTTTCAGATATATTTTATATTTTCTCTTTTTTTCTGTTAATCAGGTAAATATATTGAAGCCTCATCAATAATAACCACAATATTTTAATTTTTTTAACTGCCAAACAATTTTTATATAACAATCTACACAGTCTTATGCCGAACAACCTGTTTTGGCATTAGCCTGTGAACATTTATTTTTGTATTGAATAGCTTTAAGTCATACAGAGATGCTTTAAAGATGTTTATTTTTTTTAAAAACATATGTGATTTTAGATATAATGAGAGATGTATATACCTCTGGTGAGCATGCATTTTTAACCTCTTTTCACAGTCAAATGTAAACTTTTACAGGTTTTCCCCTTTTATTAATTGTATCACTTATTACAGACGTAGAAATATTAAAACCATACTTTTCTTTTTACTAATTGGAATTAGAATTTGTTTCATAAAATGCAAAAATATAACTTTCAATTCATCGTTTATTTTCAAATGACATTTTAAAGCAAACAATAATTTTAATGATGCAGACAATAAATATATCCTATTTCAAATTGATATCATTCAGGGTTCAATTTAGAATTGGATATATACATTCAATATCAATTTGGAATAGGACACACACTACATTTTTATTTATTTTTATTTTATTCATGGGAAAGTCAACATAGTTATAAAAGTATCTGAACATTCTTAGTATTTTTCTACGTAAATGTATTTTTAAAACAAAACTAATATCACACATTTTTATATATTATTGCTACAAAAACTTCTATTACACACTATGCATTTTGTTATGGCATCCAACAAATCATCCTGAACATGATTTTAACAATCTAAATCCCATATTTTGATGAAACCTGGTATACTTGTCTAAATATACAAAATTTTAAACATTAATGAATCAGTAGTTCTTTAAAAAAACTTGAGTTGAAAAATACAACTTTTTTTCCAAAAGTTTTTTGTAATTTATTTTAAACAGAGTAAGTTACGGTTTAAAATGAACTGAATATTTTTAATTTGTTTTTACTTAACTGTATAGATTTTAATTCTTTTACAACAGGCTTAATGTGTTGCGTGTTTGTTAACTTACAAAAATTATAACTGCTGCAACATCCTCTAATTATACTTACTTATTCTGACCTTCACAGAATTCTTTAGATGACAAAACAAATGAAATAGAAAATCATTTGGTTTAGTTTTAATGCAAGCAAAAAACAATTTTTTCGAACATGGAATAATGCTATTTAAAATAGCAGATTAGGTAGAGAATATTTAGATTAAATGCAGGTAAATAAAATGCCTAGTTACTAAAAAAGCTAACTGATATTCATACAAGAGAAAAAAAAAGTCAAAATTACTTTCCTACAATCCTACAGATTTCTAGGATCATGTTTTATAAAGAAGTTAATCTTGTTGCAATATGGATTAAAGGTAAAGATTTATCAGATCTTTAATAACTGTATTACAGCTTTTAAGAAATTCCAAATCTTATTAACAATCAACTCATGATATGAAGTATCTAATAACTATCCAAGTTGGTTGTAATCATGTGAAAAAAAAAACATCCAGCCATAGACAAGACATTGTCCAGTCAAGGACTATTAATATCACAGATGAACAAAAGTGTTGCTAGCTTGTTTGTGCAGATAGATATGCAGTACAGTGATTGTCATTTACATTCAATAGCTCGACTCATGGCCCACTGGCAATGTGCTGGTTTGAATTTGTTGGTAGTATTGTTGTAGTCATTGCTTTCAGAATCAAGTAGACTCAGTGATCATGACAACGCGTGTAAAAGCATCAATAGCCAGACTGTCTGGTGTAGTGCTAATACACAAATGTGTGCAGTTACTCCTAAAAGTCCCTGTCCTCACCAACTGCCAGTGGGCTTTTTGTGATCTACATGAGGCCTATCGATGTTACACCCTACACTTTCCTAACTGCATTCAATAGTAGTGATGAAATGAATATGACAAAACACATCACTAATAATGCCCTTTTGTGAATGGAATTGCAGAGTGATCTTATTAGTGAGCTTATCAAAGTAAGATTTATTAGCAAAAAAGCATGTTGTCATGTCAATTAGATTATTAAGGAATGTAGAAGGTCATTTGAATTGGTGAATCCAGTTTTACTTTACATCACATTCATGTGTAGCGTCTTCCAATGTAAGATTGATACAAGTTGTATGAGTATTCATATAACAACTAAATGAATTTATAAAAATTAAGTTAACTTCTGTTGCAATCATGATGTGATATGCCTAAACAGCCTTAGTGAAGTTTAAATGTGAAAAAGCCAACATTGGAACTATTGTTATAAGCCAAGTGATTGCAATTATTTTTTTTTGTTGGTAAATAAATGCATACAATTTCAAATGCTTTGATTTAAAATGTAATTAGAGAAAATCTTACTCTAGCTGTAGAAATTTCATCTTGTAATCTGCGTTCTAGATCTTGTTTCTCAATGCTCACAATTTCTTGCTCTTGTCTAGCTTTATTCAACCTAGAAATAGAATATGCATCAATAACAGATGGCATGTGCATTCATAGAAATCAAAAACTTAAATAAACCACATGTAAATCATAATTTTCAAGCAATAACTTTTTCAAACCCATGCGATTTGTATTAAACATATTAACTTTAACTTGCAATCATTGCCTCAGATTTTAAAGAATTTGCATATCAAAATGGTTTAGAATAAGATTTAAAATGATTTAATAATATTTTTTCAATATAAATAGTATTTAACTTTAAAAGTTATTTAATAAAACAAATAATATCAATATTTTGTAAAGCTTTTAATACAATTATATGTATGTTTTAAAAATTTATATTCCTAAATAATAATTTATCATTTCTTTGTGCATTATGTGATTTAGTAACATTTCTTAGTGTAATTGTGTGTAGGCTGTGACAAACTTTTTCATATGAAACGATTTGAGATAGATAAAATTGAAAACTTAATTTAACAAAAATACTTTTTTTCTATTATTTTCTCAACGTCTAAATCAAACAGAAAACAAATAATCAACAGTAAGTGCATTTTATTTTAAGATTGTCCAATCTTAAAATAAAATTACTAATTTTTTAATGAAAGTAAACTTTTTAACAGAAACCAAATCTGCTTAAATTTTCTAATTAAGCAACATATAAAAAATACTTTTGAGCAATAGTATAGGCTTTTAAAAAAAAAGTATGTGAAAAATATTGTAAGAAATCTGCAAAGTTAATCAAATATGATAAAAGTTAAGATAATTTTCTCACGAAATTTAAAAAATTAAACTATAAAATTCTAATCTTACAATTTTTCAAAATATCAACCTGCTCAAAAAAAAAAAAATTTGAAAATAATTTATGTTAAATATATATATTGAGGCGCTTTTCATTTATATATAATAAAAAATAAATAGTTTTATTTTACTTCA
>BPLR01000377.1:0-19547 GCA_021605095.1 Caerostris extrusa | reverse complement strand
TACGTATTGCTATCAAATGTTATGAGAATAATAAGTTTCCATAAAATAATTAAAACTATTTTAGTTTATAAGTAAATACAAATATTTAAATTGCTAATATTGTAAACAACTGCAGTGTAGTTATTATATTCTTTTTAATAAGTTATGAAAGGATCGTGTTGTTAAATGTAAAGGCAGGAAAAAAATCTAAGCACTAACTTGTCATTTTATTAGCATTTAGTGTAATGGGCAAAAAGTAACTGTCCGCTCAATGACAGATATAACATATTGATAAACTTTCACGAGTGGGATATATCTTGAATAATAACTTGAAAGATATGAGAACAGAAAAAAAGACCCGACTTGCAATGCTTCAAAATATCTAATTCATAGGTAAATGGTACTGAACAAAACTATACAATCCTCTGACGACATCGTTGCTTTTGTAGAAGCAAGACCATTACGACAATATGTAAGCGTCTTGCATCGAACAACCAGACAGGTGAAAAAATTTAGGGTTATTCTGCCGAACACAATAAATGTGAGGCAGCAATCAATCAATTCAATCTTTTGAAAATAAAGTGAAAGACATGAGAAAGCAGAAAGACCTGATTTCCAATGCTTCAAAAATATGCAACTCGCGGCCAAATCGTACCATGCACAACTACAGAATGCTCTGGCAGCAACTGTTGCTTTCAGAAGCAAGACCATTACGACAACATGTGTAAGCATCTTGCATCGAACAATCTGGTGAAAATTTTCAGGGTTATTCTGCCAAACACAAATATGAGGCAGCAATCTTTTGAATAACATGAAAGATATGGAAAAAGGAGAAAATGTCCCGACTTCCAATGCTTCAAAATATGCAACTCGTGGCCAAATAGAACTGTGCAGACCTATAGAATTTTCAGGCGGCATCCGTTAAAGCTTTCAGAAGCAAAGCCATTGCAACAACATGTGTAAATGTCTTTCCCGTCTGGTGAAATTTTCTGGGTTATTCTGCCAAACACACAAATGTGAGGCAGCTAACCCTAAATCATCCCAGTCAAAAAGCAACGTCATACACATAACTGGAACACAAGGCTTTCCGATATACCGCAGAAAAGATTCATAATAAAAGTTCAGTAATGTTTGAATATCCACTAATGCATGTTACCAGCTTCTGAAGACTTCAAACCAATAAACTAATATAACCACCAGACCGACTTCAAACAAAACCAGACAGACAGAGCTAAAAGTAAAAGAATCCGTCTCAAAACCATCGCTTTAAAAAGCTTTCCTTTTTATATATAAACACCACTTTGTTAAAAACCCTTAATACACACGACAAAAGAAAAGAAGCTCAAGTGAATGATGTGGACGGCAAATCAACAAGACCGCCTACACCTGCGAAATGAACAACGATTCATAAAGCGGAGGATGAAGAATTGACTTGGTTTGTCGCTCTACGGTCATTTTGTACACACTTTAGGCTAAACAGACCGGGACATACAGTTTAAAGTAGATTCTGAATCACTAACAAACATTCCTGCTACCGCCAGGATTTGAACCAGGATGGTACTCTAGAATCCTCTGGCTTTCAGAAGCACGGCCATTACGACAACATGTGGTGTCTTGCATTGAAAAATCCCACTGTCTGGTAAAAGTATTCTGGTTATTCTGTCAAACACATAAATGTGAGGCACACCCCTGCCAAAAAGGAATGTTCTTTTCTCATCGTTCATCAGTGATACATACATGGAACACGAGATTCTTTAATGTACCATATAAGTTTCAAAACAAATCTCGCAATGTGTTTGAAATATCCACAAATGTAAGTTACCAGCGTCTGAAGACATCAAACCAATCAACTAATATAACCTCAGGCCGACTTCAAACAAAACCAGACAGAACTAAAAAGTAAAAGAATCCATCTCCTCTCTCTCAAAAACTCCATCGCTTTAAAAAGCTTTCCTTTTTATATAAACACCACCACTTTGTTAGAAAACCCTCTTAGTACACACGACAAAAAGAGAAAAAAAGAAAGCAGGAGCAGACTCGCGAGTGATGTGGACGGCAAATCAACAAGACCGTC
The DNA here is from genome assembly GCA_021605095.1 of Caerostris extrusa. Taxonomy (NCBI): domain Eukaryota; kingdom Metazoa; phylum Arthropoda; class Arachnida; order Araneae; family Araneidae; genus Caerostris; species Caerostris extrusa. The sequence continues at coordinate 17,494 of BPLR01000377.1, read as the reverse complement.
TACACTCTCCGAAATGGACAACGATTCATAAAGCGGGGGAGGAGAAGACGCAGCATCCCAGAGAAATATGAACCCGAAGCACTTCCACCGAAATGGATTGGCGAAGGGGGCAGCGCGCTCACGTAAATGCCCCTTTTAAAAAGGCACACACAAAAGAGGGCTGACCACATAACGTATCCTTTGCATCATTGATTGGCCCATTCGAGTTGATTAAATCTCTTCCTCCAAAAACAAATCTCTCCTCGAGTGTTATTTACAGTCTCGGAAATATTCGGGGCTGTCACATACGTTTTGAGAAAACCCTGTTTCTTTTTGTTCCTAAATAGAAATATTATTATACCAACTGGTGCCCCGCAGACGTCGATGGAGAGATCTGTTTATCCGGGAGTTTCTTTTCCTTTTTTTTTTTTTTTTCTTTTTCTCTTTTTTTCCTTTTCCCTATTTCTATTCGTTTCATATCTGTATGGAGGAAATGGAAAAGGGGAGGAGTGGGAGTTGAGATGATACATGCGCGCAGAATCTGCAGACTGGAATTCTGATCAGAGTGGAAGAGAAAGAAGAATGTTATCTTTAGAAGCCGAGGATAAACGCAGTCATATAATTCACTATTTTTCCTTGCCAGATCCTTTTCTTTAGGGTTTTTCATAACTAGCTGGGAGAAATAACTTTAATAGATGACACGAGAAATCTTAGATGTATACGAACAATTGTGCAAAAATAAAAATAAAAAAAGTAGATAATTTAAGTATTTATATTAATAAAACAGAATGTCGAAGATACCACAAAAATATGAGGGATCAAATTCGAAAAATAATAAAAAAAAAAAAAAAATTATTTTTATACAAAGAGGGAAATTATTATTAAATTTTAACTGTCATCGGATATTAATAAAAAGTCCAATTAAAGCTTTAAATTCAAAATTTATTTAAATTTTCCAAGTATTTTCGGACATACAAAACTGCCTTTGAAGTCAATCTATTATTAATTACAATTAATTTAAATGAAAATATAAATAAAAAAAAAACGATTTTAAAAACTAAATCGACAAGATATTTTTAATTACTGAAATTTACTTCTTACAATAAATATAAAATATATAATAATATATAATATTTATGTTGATAAAAATACAATTTAAGAATAACAGCCTACAGACACAATTGAATCGTTCAAATAAGTTATCAAATATATACAAACATCGTATCTTGGAAATTATTTGATCAAGAAAAAAAAAATTTGCCCACGTATAGTTTGTTCCTTACTACAACAATCCTCAGACGGGAAAGACTTTTTTTAAGTTAATTGATTAGAATTGCTACAAGGTTCTCCCCTTCATAAAATTATGATTAGTTGTTTTTGAATGCCAAAGATTTGAGCTAAGTAATTTTCCATTAAAAACGCAAATATCTATCAGATTCAACATTATACAGGGTTTATTAGATGGAAGGAGGGAGTTTAAAGCTACAATACCCTTACATTTTGCCACCCCATTTTTTTTTTTTTTTCTTTTACTCTTCACAAAGTAATGATTCGGTTTTGAATGGCAGGTATTTTGAGTTAAGTCATTTTCCACTACTAACACAAATGTGTAGCAGATACAGCATTATCCAGAGTATGGTAGGAGATCGACTTACATGATGGAGGCAGAGGCCCGCTACGTTATCCCTATACAATTTTCCAACACTTCTTTCACACACTAGGGGATGCACATGTGTTCCACCTTCTCCTCACGACCAATGGTCAGAAATTTTGATCCAAAGATTTATTTTACTCAAAGAAAGTGAGAATGAAGGATTTTATCATACTTTTCAAAAAAGTTCTATATTACACATCTATTAAAGTGATTTGCTGTTTTAGTGATTTGAATGTATAAGCGAGAGTTCAACAAATCTTTTTATGGTTTAATGTTTGAAGTACTCAAAGAATAACAAAAAAAAAAAAAAAATATTTATGTGTCTTTATGCAATTCCATTTTCAAATCATCTTACATATTTGAAAATACACATCCCTCCTAAAACGAAGAGAATGAAACGTAAAAAACACATGTGGAAAAAGATGCATTATGTCCCTACAGAATTTTCCTACAAAATTTACTCTATTTATTTGAATGAATCTCCCATCTGAAGCCAAAGATTTATATAGGATAAGGATTATAAGGATAAAGGATTCTTATCCAGTGAATTCTTTTTCAAAAGACAGGACAATATTATACATCTATTAAAAGTGATTTATTATTTTAGTGATTCGATGCATAAGTGAGAGAATTCAACAAATCTTTTATGGTTTAATTTTTGAGGTATTCCAAGATCAATAATCTCATGGTTCTGGGATCAATATTTTATGGTTCTGTGTCTTTATACAATTGCATTTTCAAATCCATCTTACAGATTTGAAAACACACATTTCATAACATCCATCCCAGAGAGAATGAAAGGCAAAACAAATGTGGAAAAACTGCATGCATTATGTCCCTACAGAATTTTCCCATTGAAAACCCATGTAAAACCATGTTGCTGGAGCAGCAGCAACAAGACGACCTTTAAATAAAACCCATCCCCATCTAATAGCCGCTCGTAGGCAGGCAGTAGACCTCTCCATAATGGCACGAGGGGGAAGTGAAATCCTTACTATACTTGTTATTGGCTATTCCTACTTTACGACTCCCATCTGAAAGCTGGGAGGCCCATAGAGTGGGCTCGTTTTACGATGTTCTGAAAGAGCGGCTAAAAGACGTCCGGTTAGGGGGTAATACGGGAAGGCCAAATGATACATGATGGCCACTTTTTCGCCCTCCCCCCCACCTCCCAAGCGGGCAGGGATGAAAGAACCGAGAGAGCATTTCACAGTTTATCAATGTCCTTTGCGGTTAAGAGGATGCTCGAATCCTAAAAGGCTCGTCGCTTTTTATGTGTTTGGAATTGGTTTGTGGGATGGTCTCCTTCGTCTTCCCCGTTTGGATGCTTCTTCTCTTTTTTTTTTTAGAGATTGTTGTACTGAAACGCAAAAGTGATTACTGTTTGGATGGGATTTTATGATCGATAAGAGAGAATAGGTCTTGAGTACATGCATTTAATTTTCTGGCCATTGTAGGCTGCAGTAGATGCAATGTACTTCATGTAACTGCATATGGCACCATTTCATTTGGAAGAGGAAATAGGATTTTTGAACTTTTTTTTTTTTTGTCGCCAAACAACAATATTTTACATAATTGTTAAGAACTTTTAAAACTAATGTAGCTAAGCTTATTGAATTGCTTTATAGTGATGTTTTCATGAAATAAATATATTTAACATGGATAACATAATTCCTAACTACATGTGACAGCATTTCGTTTGGAAGAGAAAATATGACATTTGAACTTTTTTTTATCACCATACACATAATTATTAAGAATTTTTAAAGATAATGAAGCTAAGATAATAAATATAATAAGCATGGATATTTCTCTGTTTTGTATTAATGTTTAACATTGAATTATAACTATGGCTTACAATTTTACAAAAATTATTGATTTCAAAGGTTTTTTTTTTTTTTTTTTTTTTTTTTTTTGTACTTGGAAAAAAATTGCTCTTGCTAGAATCCTCTTTTAAGGCTTTGTGAAACGCATACTTTAATTAAAAGTTGAGATACAGTACGGACAACATAGAGTATTGTCAACACAGTACAACATATTGTTGTATATTGTACAATTGTATTGTATTGTATAACTGTACAAGTCAGCAACAGACATAATACAACATGTCTGTTGTATATTGTGCAAATCATAAACAGACACGGTATAACATGTCTGAATTAGAAAATGCAGATTTACATTGGACTTATTGTATTTATATCGTTTATTAATAATGGTCTTCCTCGTTTTGTTTAAATTTTTTATTTATATTAATCATTTACACTATTAAATGTTCTGATAACTATTTATATTGTTGTATCCAAGATTACACTGCCGCCATACTCGTCACCATAAATTTGAATATAATTATAAATAAACATTGCAGAAAAAAAAACATGGAAAAATATATAAATTAAAACAATACCTTAAGAAATATAATAAGCTAAACATTAATTGATAATTTAATTTGACAAAATTATACTTTTGACACCATTGCCTTTATATGTACGGTAGGCCCAATGTTAAGTGATTTTACTTCAGATAAGTTTTACAGAAAAGAAAATTTCGATTTCTTCAATAATTGGTTACTACAAAAATTTAACTAATCCAAATCAACAACGAATTTTTCTTGTTCATCTAAAACATAGTCCTTATTCTTCCTTTCAAAAATTCAATAATACAAATTAAATTTTATAACTAATCAAAACATATACTCAATAATAATTGCCAAATGTATCTTTTACCATATGAATAATAACTATATAACAAAAAAACTGGGAATATTTTTCCAAGCCCATAACACAAATCTAGATGGTAAAACCACCTCATCCCATGACACTAATACATAGACGCGGGCAGGTTTTGGTCACAATATCCTAAAGCCTGGATATAAGATAAATATCTAGTTTTGCGGAGGCACGTTGGATGCAGAGAGGAGATGAGGCGTCACCTAGGCAACGGACGGAAAGACTAACAGGATCTCGCACCCCCCTGAGGGGGAGGGATGCCCGTGTCCTCCCGTGCGTGAAATTGCCGGACTGCAGCCTCGCTTGGCTAATGGATTCGTCATATTTTTCATTAGACACCCTCTTTTCCCCCCTCCGTCCGTTGTTCGGATATTTTAAGAGGGGTGTGCAAAGCCCCCTTCTTTCTGGTGACCCCTGACCAGAACCGTCATGTCTTTTTTCCCAAAGTCTCGTTTTGGAATGGATAGTATTTCCTGATAGATCACAGCGAATGGCATGCTGTGCATGTAGGGTGTCTTTCAAAGCTGAGATATCAAAATGTTTGCGGACTACAATGTAGAAATTTAATCATGTATCCCTGTAACTGAAGAGGAGATTTTTTTCTTTCAACGGTTGACAGTTGATCCATGTTATTTGTCATGTTATTAAAGCTGATGAACACAAAAATGTAGACAGTTACATCGTTGTATAATCTTGAACGAATGTGTTGGAATAATAACATATACATAAAAAAAAAAAAAATTATGTAAGCATTTTTTTTTTTTTTTTTTTCATATGTCACTTTTTTAATTCATTAAGATTCTTTACAAGACACTTTAAAAATACGAATTCCTTATTTAAACATATTATTTACATAACCGTTTCCTTACAGAAATTTCGACGGTCGAAAACTCATTCAACGTTAAATTAAATAGGCTTAAATTGTCCTTGAAGAAAACTGAACTCATTATTCAAGTTTAACAACCTTCTTGTCTCATTGTTGTTGTTTCTTTTCCCACTTGGTAGATAGCCACATCTAGACCAAATCAAAGAACCCATGTGATCTCGAGTGAACATGATTTATAAGGAGTATGATCAATTTATCTACCTAAAAACAGGGATTATCAATTCCGAAACAGCAATTTCACTGAAAAAATAAAATGGCAAAAGTCTCATCGAAAGTAAGCCAAACATATCAGGTTCAAAGGTTTCAAAAGTCCATTCTTACAATTAGAGCATAAGTAACAGAAAATGTGAAAATGAAACAGCCAAAGGACAGTCCATTGCTGCTACTCGATACTGCTTCTAAAGAGAGAAATTGGATACTTCTAATGAGAAATTGGATACTGCTTCTAAAGATTAACATATAACTTCTAATGGAACTTGCCCCGTGCAGTTTTTACAGGAAATTTCGAACTCTGGACAGGACATGACTTTCTTAATAAACACTTGCACCGCATCGGTATAGTTACTAATGATCGGGATAGCTACTAATGATACTCTGTGCTCGTCAGGTGAAGCCATGGACTTTGTACGTTTGACAACACGCACAGCACTTGATTTTATGACTTTTAATTCTGACAACTTTACCAAGCCTAAATTTTATTGAGCTGCTAGAGTTCTTATGGAGGATGTCGCTATAGTTTGTTTGATGTAAGGAAGCAACAACCCGAAAAACATAACTTTTCAATACAAAAACTTCTTAATGTAAAAGTACAATTTAAACGTAAGTATTTAAATTCATTTTTTAACTTCATCAAAGAAAACTGAATATCAACTGATGGGCCGTAAAGATTCATGGCAATCCATCAAAATAGCCCGCTTATACAAGTCTCTCCAAGCCAATCTACGAACACGAGTTATACGACATGCGATCAATTTATCTTCCAAGAAACATGGATTATCAATTCCGAGATAGCAATTTCACAGACCAAGGAAAAAAAATTAAATAAAATGGCAGAAGTCCCATCCAAACAGATCAGGTTGAAAGCGATAAAAAGTCCATTCCTACAATTAGAGCATAAGTGACTATTAATATTGCAGCCAAAGGGCAGTCCAAAAAACCATGGGCAAAAAAAAAAAAAAAAAAAAAAAAAAATGTGCTCACTTCACCTCCTAATAACTATTTAATACACTTCTAACCATGCAGGAAACACCGGCTCATTGAGCATCCAATGGGGCTGCCCATGAAATATCCATCTTCGACCTTTCTGTCAAGATCACTTGACGATTTTCGAGCGGAGGGAAGTCAGTTATCTGTTTCCCACAAGCGCCAGCAATTTGATTTATGTTAAATGGCAGCTGAAATCTTGAATCATTCGGAAATGCATTAACTAAACGGGATGGCCCATTTCGCATTCGGTTTCTTTTCTCTTCTCCCACCCCGTTCTTCTTTTGCATATAAATCCGAGCGGGGCTTCATTTCTTTTGTGGCTCTGCAAGGGTTGAAAAATTGCTTTTCTTCTTTTTCTTAACGACTGAGTCATCTGGAAACCTATTTGAGATGTACAAGGCTTGATGCGAGTAAACTTGAGCGTTTTCTGATCGGTAAAAAGTGAAGCGGTTATTGTTATCGAGAGGCAATTGATGTTCGTTGGCTATCACTCTAAGTAATTCGCACTAGTAATTTGCTAAGGATATAGCAGTCAATATATAACGAATTTTTATATTTATTGATTCATATTTTATATTTTATTCGTTAGACTGATGTGATTTTTTCCAACATGCTATTTTATTAATTTGTAAAATATATATAAAAAATGTTGAATTTTTACTTATAAAAACTTTTTTTTTTTTTTTCTGTATTATAAACTATGAAGCTGTTGTAAATTTTGATGTTTGATTAAAATAGTATAGTACGATACAATATATATATATATATATATATATATATATTGAAAATGATTTATTAAAATATATATAGAGAAAATAATATGTTTGTAAATATGTTATGAAGTATATTAGAAACGTGTTGATGTATGATGTATGTTTGCAAGTAAGTTTATATTTTGATGAAAATATATAAATATTGTAATCCTTAAGAAAACGCTACTAAAATTTCAAACAAATTTAAACATTGCAAACAATACATTGGGGGTCTGAGGGCCAAGTGAGTAGCGCTCTGGAGCTCCGTGTGATGAGGCTTCGGGCTCGAGTCCTGACATGGATGTGGTTCAGAATCCACTTTAAACAGTAGGTCCCGATGTAATATAACTATAAAGAGCTAGACGTAGGGCTGACTACCCCATCCCGTAAAAGGAAAATATTTTTCTCGAAATTTTCCAATAGTCAGAATGCCATGGCCCACCATGGGGCTGTTGCGCTGATGAAGAAGAGGGAGGAAACAACACATTGTGGACCCCAAAAAAAATGCATTTAGGTATTTTGAGCTATGCAATAATTGCATGTCACCTTACATTTACGTTAAATGTGATTTTTTTTTTCATGTAGTTTAAATACAAAAAGGCAAATTATCGTAATCCATTTAGAATGTGATGATAAATAATGACACGTAAAATAGATTTAAATTTTTTTTTCTTTTCTACAAAAATTGCATCGATTCTTTTAATAACACATTTAATTCTGAATCCTGCTGTTAATCAAAACTAGTTAAAAAAAAAAAAAGAAAAATATAACAAAAATATGTGCAACTGTGTGAAGATTTTATATAAATAACTCATTCTCACAAACAATACTTTCTTCTAGCTTGAGTTAAAAAAAAAATTTTTTTAAAGCAATGACAGGTGTTTTGGATGGCATACAAAGAGAGGAGAAACAAAAAAAAAGTTTCAAAAAAGGCACTGATCCTATTGGATTCCAGTTTTGAAAGTTTTTATTTCGATGGAGAAGATACAAGAAAAGACATTTTAGATTCTTTTTGTTCTCCTATTCCATAACATTAAAAACCGCCTGACGGTCTTCTTTTCAAGTTTTTTATCATTAGATTTTCAATGGGGAAAAAAAATAAAAATCTTTTGTTTCAAAATTTCTGACGACTGGGGAAAAGCCCCAATCAAACGCACTCATGGTACTTCACTTGGTGTGTTACAAAGTTTAATTTTTCTACTGATATTTTTTTTTCTTGTGGGTTATTAACTTAAAAAGTACTTATAAAAAATTTAAAGTAATAAAACAAATAAAAGATTGATGAAAATAAAAGGAAGTCCCACGCGGGACCTAAGTATATATATATAAATATATATGGAAGCTTTTGAGCAAACTTGTCAAGCAGTCCAAAATGCACGATACATAGATCGTCAAAAGCAAAAAGAGCACCATTTGAAAAACAATAGATTGGAATTAGAATTTTCCCAACGGGCAAACAGGAGGGGAGTTAAACAAAACCCTTATCACAAGTTTCTAATTAGCATATTCTCATAAATATGCAAGTTCGAGGTAATTAATTGCGTTTGGAGATTGAAAAGAGGCTCTATTATGCCATTGATATCTCCCCCAAAATTATGACGCCTCGTCGCAAAAGGAAATAAGATTGCGCGTAAGCTTTTGAACGGTTCAAATAAAAGAGAAAAATTCGATGAGTTTGTGTCAGTGAGCCTCGATTTTATTACGTTCATGTCTGAGCATTTTTTGTTTTGTTTGTTTCTTAATTAAAGAGAAAATGGATTTTTTTAAAAAAAATGTTACTTGCAAAAGACACAGTGTTATTCCATATTATTGTAATTAATTATGAAAATTTTATAAGTATCAGAAATAAACATTTTCATGCTGCTTTTAGTAAAAGTATTATTAAAAGCAGTAAAAATCAGAATAATAAAAAAAAAGCTCACTGATTTTGTATTATGTATTTTCTACAGTTGAAATTTGAAACGCGATTTATTCTAGAATAAGAAATGAGGAGAGATTAGGAATGATAGAGAGGAGGAATGAGAAAAGACACAGCCTCCTTTAGAGCAATCAGAACTTTCAGGATTCTCACATAGCTATTTGAACAATATTATATTTTCAATAGCAACTGGGGTTTGGTTTGTCGCTCTATGGTCATTTAACGTGGATTCAGAACCACAAACAAACATCTATGTCATAACCTAAGTTCGTCTTAGTCACTTATTTAATCTATGTTCGTCTTAGTCACGTTTAAGTCTAAACGTCTATGTCTAAGAACCACAAACGTCAGGCTAAAGATTCAAACTTGAAGCCTGTGGCCCCAAAGGCCAAAGCGCTAGCCAATTGACCATCGGGCCAACAAAATAAAGGGTACATATTTATTTTACTAATTCCTAGTTTCAATTTCGGCTTTGTTCATTTACGATATTTCGAATCCAGGCACTCTCAAGCTTAGAAACCCAACCACTAGCGTATACCTCGCCCAAATTTTGATCATAAACAATTCCCCAACGAATAGTCTCTTTTATATAAATAACTTTTGTACATACACAAACACGAAATCACAAAAATAAAGGATTGCATAGTTATATTATTATTAGACATGTTTCTCGAATTTAAAAAATAAGCGCCACTCGGAACACAAAGCGCTGACCAAGTGTCAATACGAATATTCTTTTTATATGAATAAAAAGTTTGTATTAATACAAACATAAAAATTAAATGGGTTGCATAGTTGACATTGGAACATTTTCGTCCCTCTCAAGATAAAGGGGCAAGAAGGGGCGGGGGGACTCTAGTTATTTTACTCATCCGTGGTTTTAATTTCAGTTTCACTCGTTTGCCGTATTTTGAATTCACATTCTCTCATCTTAGAAACCCAACCAGTAGGCAACACATAGGTTTTGATCATAAATAACTCTACAACGAATATCCTCTTTGTGTCTGTATAGAATGTTTTATTTATATAAACACATAATCATAAAAATAAACAACAAAAATGTATTCCATAGTCAGAATATCATTAGATATGTTTCTTCTTGAATTTCAAAAAATGGGCGCCACTGGGAACACAGAGTGCTGACCAAGTGTCAATACGAGCCAGCAGCGCCCCTGCATCCCCCTGTCGGGAGCGCCAAGGAAGAGGAGGGATCAATAGAGGCAGGGGAAGCGCGAGCGAGCGGAGACGAGGGATATCGCGGCGGATCCAATGTTTAATCTAGATGTTAATTCAGCTTTAAGTAGAATCCTTTTCAGGGCGGCGATTAAAAATCCGCGGGGCTTATTAATCAGAGGAGCACGCGAGCCACGTCAGGCGAGAATTAACGACTTTGCAGGATTATTTGTTCGCTGTGGGGCTGAGGATCTTTTACGGGGCTAAAGCCCTCCTTAAATCTGCCACGATTAATGCGCGGCCTTTCTTATTCTTGGTGGGTGATGAACTGTTTCCATAATTGGATGGAGGTGCGTTAACATTTCATTTCGCCTCTGTTACGGAGGAGGGTCGCATAGAATCTATCGGGTTTTCGGTTACCGCAATAGATGGATGGCGTCGACTTTATTCTTCTAAGTGTCCAGCTGTTGCTCACGCGCGAGAAAGATGATGTCTGGCAGAGAAGTTTTCGACATTATGAGAGTCATTTAATGGGATAATAGTTAAGTTTAGTCGCTGACTGTCTAATGGCAATGATGACTATTCCAATCCTTTCAATTTTTGGTTTTTGGTTTTCGTTCTACGGTCATTTTGTGCACACATTGGGCTCATTAGATGAGTACTTACAGCTTAACGTGGTTTCGAACCATGTACCAATGACCAACGCCAAGTCAATTGGTCATCAGGCCAACCTCTGGTGGTCTGATGACCAAAAGGCCCGACGTCCAATGCTTCAAAATATCTAACTCGTGACCCCATGGTACTATGCAGATCTACAGAATCCTTTGGATTAGGTTTGGTTTGTCGCTCTACGGTCATATTTTTGCCCATTTTGGGCTTATTAGACAGGGACTTACAGCTTAACGTGCATTAAGAACCATTAACAAATACCCATGCCACTGCCAAAACTCGAATCTGAAACCTGCGATACCAATGGCGAGAGCGTCAGCCAACTGGCCACCCTCTGGAGGCATCTGTTGCTTTCAGAAGCAAAGTGATTGCGACAACATGTGTACCCGTCTTGCATAGAACAATCAGACTGCCCGCTGAAAACTTTCGAGGTTATTTTGCTAAAAAAAAGTGAGGCATTCACCTCTAAAACATTCCAGCCGAAAAAAATGTCAGCCGTTTTCATCATTATGAAAGTCATTTAACGGACTAAATTAAGTTTAGTCGGTGACTGTCTAATGACAATGATAGTCATTCCAATCATTTTAATTTTTGGTTTGATTTGTCGCTCTACGGTAATTTTGTGCACACTTTGGGCTAATTAGACCTGCAGTTTATTCCGAACTACCAACAAACATCCATGTCCTCCAGAAATCGAAATGAAGCCCTATGGTACCAACGGCGTAGAGCGCTAGCCAATTGGCCATCAAGCCCTTTTAACTGCCGAGAAAACAGAACTTTTTAACTTTTTTTTTTTATAGAAATAAATCATAAATTCATATCACAATGTGAAAAAGATGGTTATTTATAGCTAAATAAAAATGTTAAATGACAAAGTAATCCGTATTTTGCTTATTAAACAGATAAAACTCATGCTAAAGGAAGTCAACTTAAGTTAAAATAAAAATAATCTCACAAATATTTTCTGCACTTTTATTTCTCTTGAAGTCTTCCACCATCTTTAAAAAACAAAAACAGCTGATTTTGAAAAGAAAATGTCTGAAATCTTACCTAGAAAAGAGAAGAAAAACACAACATCAGTAACACTTCTTAGACTTTATAAAATAACATTAATATATGTGATAATTAAATATTGTACGATTTTTTTGGTGGTTGTTTTTGTCTCTCTCTACGGTCATTTTGTGCACACTTAATTCCTATTGCTAATTAGAACCTACAGTTTAACGTAACAGTAAACGTTATATTTAACTTAAAAAAATATTTCAAATTCATTAATTAATTTGAAAATAAAAAAATTATAAACATTTCTTAAAAATATTTTTAGCATCATATAAAATATCAATATATAATTAACATCGATATTTGTAGTAAATTTTGCAACATTGTAGAAGAGATAGAGTTTTTCCCATTTCTAAAGAAATGCAAAGCAGTGGACAACTTCAGGTAACCATACTTAACCCAAAGATCCAAATATACGCTGAATTTAATATTTCTTGCACTCATTTAGCACTTACTTTTAAAAACACACCCACCCCCACGTAATCACCGCACATCTCTTCAAAAACCAGACAGAAAACACCTCAAACGCTCCACGGCATGTATCGGAACAAATACCGAAAATCGGAAAGAGATTTCTCTGCGGCGCGTCAATACCAACCTTTTTCTCTACTACAACAGAACCAGAGCTCTCTTCTCTAAATCATAAACCGAAGAGGAGAATTTTTCTCCAATACCACTAAAAGAAAACTATTCAAACAGACTTGGCGAGGGAGGAAAAAGTCCTTACGATAAATAATCTCCTCCGAAAAGAAGAAATTTTCTTATCCGGGAAGAGAGAGAGAGAACAAAACGGGAATGGCACTTAAATACACATTTTTTCCCGATTCCTCCCGCTGTAGTCGAAATAGAGGAACGGAGGTGTGAAAATCGTCCGTCTCCCCATCAGAGAAGAGGGGCCCGAACACCGTTATTACCTAATCAACGTAACGACAGAGGCCCTTTTGCGAGCACCCTTTTTTCTCTTACCCAAAATCCTCCCTTTAGGGGGTCGGTTCCCAACTAACTCGAGATGAGAGATCCGCTTTAAATGAAAGTAATGGCTTCTAACTTAAAAGAAAGCGTCAAACAGATCTCGACAGATATAATATTGAAAGAAAGCGGAACAATGTAATAAAAATATATTCTCAACAATTTCTGTATTACAAATGATGGACATATTAATGTATATTTTTTGTTTTCATAATGAATGAAATTTTGTTTTCAAAAAAAATGATATTTTATTTTCCATAATAAATGATATATTTTTTTCATTTTAAATGTTTATTTTTTCCATGTCAACTCATTCTCAAGTATAGTTCATTCAATGTCAACTCATTCTCAAGTATAGTTCATTCCATGTCAACTCATTCTCAAGTATAGTTCATTCGTAAGAATAAATATTCATTTAAATTTGAGGCTCAAAATAAGCATTAAACCTGAATTTTAATATTTTGAGTCGAATATTAATGGGGAAAAAGATAATTACCGCAGAGATGAGTATTCTTCCCTTTAAATGTTAGAAAAATATATAAAAAAAAAAAAACTCATTGAAAATGAAAATGTATGCACTATGCATATGAGAATATTTGAAAAAGAAAAATAATGCACAGGTTTCAATATTATAATTATAATGTCGATCTATAACATATAGTATTTTATGAAATGATTTTCATTTTAATTTGATTTGAAGGAATAAAGAAAGTAATCGTTTTAGTTTTATGTAAATTAAAAGTAAAAAAAAAAAAACCTATTAAAGGTTGGATATATTAATAAGGAGATATTATGAAATAGAGAATATTAACATATTATATTTAATTAATTGGGTCGGTGTGCATTTATGAATATTTAACAGTACACGTACGCTGATAACATATATTTTATAGACAATTTTGATTTTAGATATTTTCATTGACATGAACTTGCTTGTCTAATTTAGTGAGGTATTCCATTTCCATACATTAATACATCACTTGAAACCATATTGCCAAAGATAAATAGAATACAAGAAGATTTGAAAGATAATTAACTAATGGGCATTAACTAACTGGATCAGTGTGTATTTATGAGTACAATGTGATAAAATATTTACTTTATAGGTAAAAATCTTTTCACAATAATTATAATTTTTTTTAGATATCTTCATCAAAGTAAAACGAGATGAAACTTGCTTGTCCAATTCAGTGAGGTATTTTATTTCCATACATTAATACGTCACTTGAAACCATATTCAAAGATGAATAGAATAGAACACAAAAAAGGGAAATTAACTAACTGAAACGGAAATAACTAAGGACTAACGGAAATAACTCAGCGAACTAACGGAAATAACTAAGAAATCCATTAATATGTATTTATGAGAATTTAACATTACACTCTGATAGCATATCTATATAGGTAATCATGTTATCTCAATAAATATGATTTTTGATATTTGGTTAACAGAAAACGAGATGACACGTGCTCGTCTAATTTAGTGAGGTATTCCATTTCCATGCACTCGAAAAGCACCCTATTCCCAAAGATGAACAGGAACAGAAGAAGACGAAAAGCGAATTCTGGACGCACTCGCCGCTCGTAGTAGAAGACCCCTGAAAGAGCGCGGCAAAAAGGGCCGAAGCACTATTCCATTTGTCCATTGGCTTTGTGGCTCAGGCGTTTTTCCTTTAATGCAAAATCCATTAAAGGGTTGTTTTTGGCAGTTCGCCCTCGCACCGGTGTTGATGGGAAGAAGATGCCGCATCTTCTTCCGTTGCCCCGCAACCGACCAGGAGTGGCAGCTCGCCTAACACGGTATGCGTCCGCAGATAATGCTGAAAGAACTGAATGGATAGACCTTGTATCGGTACACCAACAAGCCCATTTTTTTTCAGGTTCCCTCCCTCCCTTTTTTTTTTATTATTATTTATTTATTTATTTATTTAAAAATAAAAAAAAAGGGCAGCCTTTTTTTTTGGGTTTTTATTTTTATAGCTCTTTTCTCTTCTCGAGGATAAAAACGAACTACATCTTTACTCCTGGGGGAAAAAGAGGAAAAATAGCGCCGAGAGTTTGTTTTTCCCTGTTGCTGCTTGTTTTTCCTTTTTCTTTCTCTCTCTCTCCCGTTTTTATATCCCGGTACTTTTGTTTGTATGGGTATATGGGAAAGAAAAGTTTTCAAGATGGGGGTGAGAGGGTGGAGGTGGGGGGATGCGCCAAAGAGGTGTTTTAGGATCCTTAAGAGGGATTTTATCCCGCGGTTCGGGGTGTTCCGTTTTAGTCTCGCGGATTCGCGCAAAGCAGGAGGGCATGAAAATGTCAAAACGATTCTTTTTGTGTGAGGGATTCCTCGAAGGGGGGATGTTTTTATATCCGTGATGAAAATGGAAATGAAGATCTATGACGCGTTTATTTCGCGATAGATAAAACTCGCTCTAAACACTCTTAACACGGAGTGAGATCTTTCCAACATAAGACGCGCCATGGCAAGGGAGAAAATTAAAGGATTAAAAATTGTTACATACTTTACATTGCAAATCACATGCTTGTTGTTTTACCCAGCTAATAGCTTTCGAATTTGCCATAAATAGTTCCAAATAGAAAATGAGCAGTAACGCTAAATTTAGAAAATTTGATTTATTATAGATTAAACATAAGATGCTTTCCTTTACAGGGTAGGGTTTTCAAATCTACAAATCATATTAGACAGGGACTTACAGTTTAAAGTGGATTCCGAATCACTTATAAATACTTGAGACACGGCCGGGACTCGAATCCAAAACCTGTAGTACCTGAGCGCTGAGAGCTTAGTTATTCGGCCATCGGGCCCAGATTATTATACACTTGAAATAATTAATGTTGTATTTATTAGAAGACTAAAAAGTGCAAAATGATCAAAAATAAACTTCCAATTATGTAATATACATTTTTATTTTTATTATAAAAATGGCTATTTTATAAAATATAGTTATTACCACAAGAAAACTTAATAAATAAATAAGAAAAATAATACAAGGAATGTGTATTCTTAGTAATATTGGTCATTTTCCCAATATATAAATTAAAAGGCCCCAGCATACATTACTGTGTTCCCTTACATTATTATGTTTCCACCCACATATATCCAAAATACACTACTGAAATGTTTTATAATATATTAAATAATAAATTAAATAACTTATTTTATGCTTCCTTTAAACATTATTTTAATGTTAACGCATAGGTATAAAAATCAAAACACATACAGCAAATCAACAAATATTTTTTAAAAATATCAAAGAAACCGACAATGATGGGGAAAGTTCAAAAACACACTCAGACGACGTCAAGTGTCAAAAAATCCATATAATAAATAAATAGGAATTTTTTTCTTTAGAAAGCGTATAAGGAATAAATGTTATCAAAGGAATATATTTCTGCTAAATTCTTCAAAAATATATTACTGAAGATGTATAACAAGAATTATTCATGGGGCGAGGATCATCAAAACGGTAGCAAAAAGTGATTAAATACGACCATTCCGTGATCATAAGTTTTTAAACATGTATATTAAAAATTAATAGTAAGCCGAATTATAAAGGTTTTCATTAAATTTTTTTTTTAAAGAATACGTCATTAAAAGAGGTATTCGTGGAAGAATCAAAAAACCAGAGCAAAAAGACAAAACCACAAGATTATTCTGAGATCACAAAGTCTGTTTATATTACAAAAATTAAATTAATATATACAAATTAAATTAATATATATATATATATATATATATATATATATATATACGAGCTATTCATGGACGCTTTTAAAAAGACGTATTCATGGTAAGAATTCAAAAAAACTCAACCAACAAACATTTATATTACAAATTAATAGTAAAAACTGAATTATAAACATTTTCGCTAAATCTTTTTAAAAAAATATATTACTAAAAAGCGGTATTCGTGGGGAGAACTCGAAAATCGAGCAAAAAGACAATAAAATCACGTGAGATCATTCCGAGAGACACAAGTGTCAAAAAGATTTACTTCTTCGGAAAGGGCGTTCTACTATGTGCGATGTCAAGGGATATACAGATTGACAAAGGAGGGAATTAAAGAAAAAAAAACCAACCAACCAACAAAAAAACAAATGAAATTTAAGTAAAAGAAAGGGAAAGGAAAAAAAGGAAAGGAAAAGTAAAATAACAATGTTGGAGGGAAAAAAAATTAGGGGGAAAGCAAGGGGAGTGAGAACAATCTTAATTGAGGCGTCAACGACGATGAGTAAAAAAAAAAAAAAAAAAAGAAAAGAGTGGAAAAATAAATAAGAGAATGACAATGAAAAAGCTATATATATATGCAAAAACAAATAAATAAAAAAAAAAAAGTGAAACAGTGGTCATGCTTGGGATAATTGAGTTGGTCCGGCAGGGTGACACGTAGCATTGTCCACATTTTTGATTTGCTTTGTCCTTAGCAAAAGCTGCGTCAAAAAAATAATGTCACTGAAAAGGACATAACAAAGAAAAGTAAAAACCAGGAGACA
>BPLR01000376.1:0-10777 GCA_021605095.1 Caerostris extrusa | reverse complement strand
GTCAGACTTTTACCTACGGGTGCTCCATCATAATAAACTCGGTACCACAAGGTTTTGGGTTCGGGTTCCAGCTGTTCCATGAAGTTTGTAGTGGTTCGAATCTACTTAAACCTTTTAAACTGTAGGTCCGGTCTGTTTAGCCCAAAGTGTGAACAATATGATTGTAGAGCACGACAAACCAAATCTTGAGGACCATCATAACAATAGCTGCCCCCACCCCCTGCTTACCTCCTTCCATGAGAAACAGTTGGGTTCTTGGACTTGGTCTAGATGTTGCTGTCTACCATATAGGATAAATGAAAAACCTCGCTCTCTCTTTGATGTCATTTGCATTACATTGGCAACAAAAAGGTTATTTGGAGCAAAATATTTTTATATTGGTTTTTCGCATATAGTGCTTAAATGTAATCCGTCTTAATTTTTTTAATTTTTCATTGCAACTTTTTCTTTCATTTCTTATTTAGAAATTTATTTATAAATATATATATGAAGAACTTAGAGGTACTCGATATCTTTGTTGATTATCATCTTCATCATCATCATTGGTGCAATAGCTATGGTGGGGGTCAAGGCCATCTAGACTTCCTAGAGACAGTAGATGTTTCTCTTTACGTGGAAGGTTGTCAGCCCAATGCTCTACAGTCATATTAGATCGGGACCTACGGTTAAAAATGGATTCCGAACCACTATAAACAACCACGGCACCGCTGACTCAATGCGGACCTGTGACACTGAGAGCCAGAGCGCTGGTCACAGCCAGAATCTATTCTTTTACATATGATTTATTATTTAACAGTTATTAAAACAATTATTGAAATAATTATTAGAAATATCTGCACACAGTATAATATACATATCATTGCACATAGCTCTTATTTCGATGTCTTGTGAAAGAATGTGCTTTGGAGAAACAGGTAACATCCTATTATGTTATTATTCCCAAAAACAAAAATAGTTATCTCTGTGCTCCAACTCAACCTGCAGCCTTTACAATAGTGTTGTGAGTGGTTCGAATCCATGTTAAACCATAGATCCCGGTCTAATTAGACCTAAAGTGTATATAAATGGCTATGGCTTGGTTTGGTTTGTCGCTCACGGTCATCTTGTGCACACTTTTAGCTAAACAGACCGGAACCTACAATTTAAAGTGATTCCGAACCACTACAAACATCCATGGCACCGACGGAAAATGACCATGAGCGTCAAACCAAAACAGCCTCCAACTGCCCCTTCTCCTCCGTTCCTGCGATGATGCATTTTTATTACAATACAATTCATACAGTATATACATATAGAATTACGTATATCTAATTTCCAAAATTACAAAAATCATGTATATACAAAATTTAAGAAACAAAATGAAATTCTTGCCGTTGAATATTATAGCCTTTCTTTATTAACAGCATTCGTAAGTAAATCGGCAATTAAAAACTTTGATTGACATTATAGTTGCATTATCTTCCAACAAATAAAAATCCAATGAAAAAGCAAGTTCATACGCCATGATTTATTCGAAGATCGGGTACATTTAATTCATTGAATTTGTGCTTTACAATCGGGATCAAATTTACAGCATCAATTATAAAGTGTTTTCAGCTTAGTTCGGATAACAAATTTACAGTCTTTATAAATTTCAGAAATAACAAATAACACATTTTTTGTTGATGTCATTTCCATTAGATTAATGAATTTCCCAGTAAAATTGCACCATCAGAAAATGATTTATAATTTTCTGCAATTTGCATCAGAACTAGTATTTAGAAACACAAAAATTGTTACCATAAAACAATTTTTTTTATCTTTTATACCCATTAAACCTTTCTTCCCAGACATTTACCTTTTTCAAATTATTAAATTGTGACAAATAAGATATTACAAATGATATATCAGGTAGCGTTTTATTAGTCAAAATCAAAGCTCGCATTAATTCCCGATAATAATACCAATCAATTCATTTTTAAGAAGGTTAAACTTATCTTATCTTTCGTTGATTAAAATTTTCAATCTTACATTTAACTAATTATGTTAAACAAATAAAGAATAAATCTATTCATATTGTGATAAAATAATACAATTCACATGTTTAACAATTTATAGATTTAAAAATTAAGATGGTTTTTTTTTTCATACACTCCCCCAAAGATATTTTTTATGCTGATACCATATCTTGACACATTCACATCATTATAAAAAAAATGGAGGAATTTTATGCATACATAATATAAAAACATTTTTACCATAGTCCTTAATAAATCCCACAATTGCCAGTAGCTAATTTGAATTATCCAAATTTTTCTAATTCCGATTGTAACCATGCTTCCTTCTACGCATTTGCGAGATCGCCCCCTGTGGCATTACCGTGATATATGTGGTTAGTTGGTCACCACAGACTCTCTCACGAGAGGGGTATATTTCGCGCATCCCGCGCGTACCTGAAGTATCGTGTTTTCGGCTTAGAAGTGGAATCCCAATCCTTCCACGAATCTATAATTATATGCCTTTAAATGTAACAATACATGTTGAACGTTTTAATTGGTGTGTTGTGTTTGTGCGTGCGCAAATAAAGTTGTGGAGTCTCTAACCTGTGCCTCAAGTATTTCAACCCAACCGCACCCAGTTGCAATCAGATTGCCCAAACCTGCACACTACAAGTTTCTTTACTTTAAAAATGAAAATTTCTACTCTATTGGGAAAGATTATGTATACTCATTTAATTTACAAACTTTTATCTCAATTAATTTTCTAACCAGGATTGATTTCAGTGATGATGATTGAAGATGACATCATCATCAATGGGCCAAAGAAGATGTTTCGAGACAAGAGATGTTTTCTTTTTACGGGGGTAGATTTATCAGCCCCACACTCAACAATCATATTAGACCAAGGCCTACAGTTTGAAGTGGGATTCGAATCATTACCAACATCCACGGCACCGCCGACTCGAACCAAGCCTGTCACGCAGAGCGCCAGAGAGATAGATGGCATACATCCAGTTTATATTCTAAATCACTGTGTAATAGACAGTTTTTACATCAAAAAATGTAACATACACATTTAATTTAGAAGTGCTATTTAATCGAAATTGCAATACAAAATTAATAATCTATTAATCTATAAAAGGAATACAATTTTAAATCGATTAATCTATAAAGTAATGCAATTAATAATCGATTCTATGTCATCTATAAGTACGACTACGAATTACCTCCATTTTTTATTTGATTAAAGAAAGCCGATACCAACATCGCTTTCAGCTTTTATCTTTGCTTTAAGGTAAATAAGTGTACGTATTTACTTTTTATTAGTTTTTTTCAATATTTCTTAAAGTAATATGTGCCTAAACGGAGAAAGAGAGTTTAGTTTAGTTTAATAGTTATTATAATTTTCGTTATTGATTATCCTTTTTCGAGATAGTTCGTCATATACTTAGCTTTTTAAATGCATTAATTTTTATGTACTTAATAACTTTTGTATTTACAAAAGAAAACAAATATTGAATAAAACTAGAATTTTAAATATTACTAAAACCGTCGAAAAGAAATTAAAAACGAAACGTTTTTAAACTCAATATAAAATTTTCTTTTGATATTAAATTAATTATCTCAGCATCTGCTTTTAGTTTTAAGTTCAGATGAAACATAATTTTCTAACTGGCTCATCTGGCTGTTTAATTTTTGTGTTTTGATTTTAAGTATTTTCCAGAATGCAAGAAAAGTACATGTTCCACTATTGCTGTTTGTTTCATTTTTTTTTTTTTTTTTTTTTGTCTTCTGTCTTCTATCTTATAAATGTTATCAAATTGAATGTATGTCTTTTTTTTGTAAATAACAAAATAATCCTTCCAAGAATGATATTTATTATTTATTCGAAATAAAATTCATTTTCTTGTTTCAGATAAATTGTTCTTACTGTCCCCTACCTAGCATGTAATTCTGACGAAAAAAATATGATAGATCTTAGAAAATTTACCATCATAAATTCTCCAAGTTCTGAGCCTGCTATCTGACGATGGAATCGTGTTTTAAATTCTATAATTCTGAACGACAAAATACAGTAAACTTGAGACACGTCAAAGAAAAATTGCCAAGTTTTCCGTCTAAGAATTCGGTTATAAAAGAAAGAATCTCCTATTTTAATGCATTCTCTTTCCATCTAAATATCTTTCCTATTTTATTCTTCCCAGCAGAAGAAATCCTATCTCAATCATCATATTTGCACCCAAGAAACAAAAAAAAAGTATGCGCGAGGAATGACAAAATATATTGAAAGCGAAATCGCTGTGACTTTGGGAAGTATCGTGACAATTTCCAAGGGATGTTTTTGAAGAGTGGTGGTGGGAACAAATAAATCTGTTGCCATAGCAACTAGCTACCCTTCAAATTTCAGATATCTGTTTCATGGGCGCAATGTGCGTTCAGTTGAACAAATGAAAGTTTGGGTAAAAAGAAGATATCTTTTTTTTTTTTCGCTTTTCATGGGCTCATTGATTCTGATTTCAGTTGCTCCGCAAATAATAGTCTGATCACAAAGTTTTTTCGATTTCATAAAAACCATAAAAGTTTTGGAAATTTATATTTTTGAAATAGACTCTGTCTTTATAAAATAAATCACTTTGATGGGCTACTAGAGAGATGAGATACTTAATTTTGTATCCTTTTTCTGTTTAAATTTTGTTGGTGAATTCAGATTTTGATGAATATTTTCAGAAATTTCAATTAAAGCCCTCTTTTTTTTTTTCTTGTAGCATATCATATCATGGATAAAACCTATCATTCATTAAAAATATTGAAAAGAACTCAATTTAAATGCAAATATTGAGATTTTAGGTATCAAAGGGAATTTTAATCTTGCTTAGACTTGTAATTTTATGTGTACTTGGGGGCAATTGTCTCTAATTTTTCCTTTTTGGTCTTTTATGCAATTATCATTATAATGTACTAATAGGAAGCCAATTGCAATTTAATGCTTACACTGTTCATTTAAAACTTCATAATTTTAATTTTAAAATGATCAATAATATTCAAAAAATATATGCTAGCTGCTGATACGTATTTATTAATCAATAAATCAAGATGACATTAAAATTACTTTGTATTAAACAATTGAACAATATAATTACATATTATGAACGTAGTTTCCAAATTTCTTTAGGTTTTGTTTCAATTTAAACCTATTTTTTTAAATTTTTAGAAATTTTATAACTTAATAATTCTGTTTTTTGAAATCAATTATTAAAAAATAAACTTAATACTAAATTAAAATGAGTCATTTATAAAATCATTTTAATAGCAAATATTTTTCATTTGTGACAAAAAATAGTGCATATTCACATTGGCAGTACTCAAATGGAAGGGGGGGAGGGGCGATTCTTGAGGAAAATTATGGCATATTTCTTACGCATAAAAATTAAAGACATAACATGCAGAAAAACAAATTTGTAAGATAAAGATTTGTCTTAAATTTCAAAAAAATATTTATCATTATACCCTTCACTGGTTATGAAGGCTTTACTCAGAAACAATGATATGTACTATACATATAGAGCTTAAAACAATTGTGAACAAGAATAAGTAATTTATGGCTGCTTTGAAACTTGATTAAAAATCGGCTAAATCTAGAAAATTGCTGTGTTATTATTTTAGACGCGCATTGCTAAAGGATTTCAGATCTAATGCCAAAAAAAACATTATACAGCATGATACGTTTTTACAACAACATATTTATATGAGAGATACATTAATTTCTATCTGAAGAACAGAAAAAGTATCGAAAATTATACTTTTTCACGTAAATAAAAAAGGTTGGTTCCAATAGCAGGCCATACGTTAAAATTGATATTTTTAAATCAAAGTGTACTTATTAGTTAATTTTTAATATATAGGTTAGTGGAAATTATTGGCATTTTTTAAAAGTAGATTAGATAGAAATTTTAATTTTATTAATTCACATTGAAATTATAAATATGTGTAGTTACATTGCAAGACACTTGTTTATTCGTAATATATCAAGTGATACTCTAAATTTCGTACCATGTATCGGAAAAGCTTCTAATGAGTTTTTTTAATTTTATTGATGTTCAATGATTTTTCTTTAGGAGTTATGTAAAAAGCTTACTATCCATTAGATGTTTTATATTAAAGTGCAAGAATTAAGGCTTAATACCACAGATGCTATTAATTCAATTACTTCTCCAGATATGTCGATACACGTCTTGATAGCGCAAACCATGACATATCGAACTTATTGCATTCAACTAAAGGATTTGGCAACCTGGAATTTACTAAACTTTTGCAATTTCATTGTAAGTTAGTAAAGATCTTATCTAATTTTTATATAAGTATTGTATCCAATAATTCTCAGATACCTTGTACTAATGATTAAACGCAATAACTATTAGTTTAAGAACAAAGGAATTAAGGGAGGCCACAGCCAATGCATTATTTAATTAAGAGAGGGCTAAGAAATAGAAAGATTGAAAAGGGCATCATTTCTATTAACAAACTATCATCACAAATTTTTTTAATGAAAAACAATTTTACAGATAATTATTTTCATAATTGTTAATAATCAAGAATTCAATATTAATTCAATAACTCTTCAGATACTTATAGGTTAAAATCTCCATAGGTTATATAGGTTATTATAAATACTTATAGGTTAATCAATATTGGGTTACATGATATAATACTGGATATCATGACATGTATCAACATGTCATGATATCCAGTATTATCATGTAACAAATACCTATATTCCTTAAAAATATTCTGGCTTAATTAACTTAGTAAAGTTTTTACTTGTATAGAAAGAAATATTTATGTAAGACTGTTTTTAAATTCCCCTAGGAAATGTTTTTTAGTATGATAATAGCATTATATTTGAAGTGAATTTATTTCTTTAAAATGAAAGAAATTATTTTTCAAGTATTTTTATTTCCCTCTGACTAGGTAAAAACTTAATCGTATTTACCATCACAAAAAACCATGTTTCTTCGCATAGCGTATTTCTGAGAAAAATTCCCGCTAAGTAATTAAATTGCATATGATGAAATTGATCGAAACGATTTTGTTGAAAATACATTATTTAATAATGAAAGATATGTTCCCTTACAAATTTGTTTCTTATTACTAATATTTTTTGAGTGAGGAATTTCTTTTTCAAGCTATTTGCTCAAAACATATTTAGAATAACTCATGTACACTGAAATATTTTGAATATCAGTGAAGAGAGAATATTTATACTTACAGTAAATGAACCAAAATTTCTTATATAATATACATAGATGAAAGCGTATGCACTATTCCATTTATAAGATACTGCAACTTTGTGTAATTAACTATCGAGGAAACCAAACATAGAGGTAGAATGGGTTGGTTGAACCGTATGTAAATGAATTACTTAATACAAAGTTATTTTATATCTAAATTAGTTTCATATATGAGGACTATTCTAGTTTTCAAATTCTCATTAAATACCAATGTTTACGACACGAAGAAAAGAGATTTAAATTATAAGCTCTTTTCCTTTATTTCTTTGTTTTAGTGCATAAAATTATTTACAAAATTAACATGTAAAGTTATAGTATGTAAGCTAAAGTTAGTAGATTTAATTTTATAGTTATCATTTGAAACTTTTTTAACCAAAATATAGATTTAAATCAAAATGACATTTAAAATATTTAGCATTAGTGGTAAATGTCAAGTAAATGTGTAAAATAATTAGCTTATTTAATTTTAATTGTTTTTAACTATTTTGATTTCTAATTTTTATGAAATAAAGATTCTATATTTTTATTAAATTAAGCTGTAATTACAAAAACTGAAACCAATAAATTTCTCAATACGCACTTCCAGCAGTAGGGAAATCCACTTTTTAAAAGTTTACTTGATGAAAATTGATAATTAGTTGAATAGTAAATGAATTGTTTGCTAGAACTGGAACTCAAAATTGTCAAATTTTAAAAGTTTTGTTACATCTATTAATATCAATTTTATATAAATATTTTAAAATGAATGAAAAAAATTTAAAAATTCAATTTGTTTTACAATTTCATGACAAAGCTTCTCTGATAACTTTTGTTAAGGTTAGCGCATTGCAGTAGTATTTTACTAAAATACTACATATAAAATACGTTATAAATTTCATTTAAATTATATTTATTAAACAATATAATGGCGGATTTAAAAGAACATTACGGACGGATTAGAACATTTTTATACATGGTATTTATTTTCATATCTATCATTACATTTTTCTTGTTTTGTAAAGCACTACATAATGTCTTTAAACTCTAGATTGCATAAATAATTAACAAATATTGGTTTTAATATGATCAGTTTATTAATTTTTAATTCATATAGGTATAACAGAAATACTTTGTTTTTGTCAATTTGATTTTGTTTAATTGTGAAAAAAGCTGGACCACCGCCCTGTTCTGCGCTGGATTTCATGAAAGTAAATCACAAGAACGATTGGTAGAGAATGTAGTTCTTTTAACGTATAATCTGTTTTGTGTTTAAGTTTATTATAGCTGACTAAAGTATCCATTAAAAAATCGTTATACTTCTATGTATCATATATATACAACAGCACATTTATACAACAACATATTATATTTATACAACAGCCAAACATGTTTACATATATTAGGTATTTGATTTTGTGTTATTTACCAATGTAATTGTCACATTGCAAATAGATTCATAGTTACCCAGTGAGTGTCATTATACATACCAGAAGGAAAGAAATATATTTACTGAGAAATATCTTTACTTTTCTTATCCGTTAAATTGTACTTTTGTTTGATAATTCCTTCCATGGAATATTTCCGGTCTCATTTTTTTCCTGTTACTTAATACTTCATCTAAGGAAAACGTCATTTCCATATGTTCAATATGGCTCTATTTCTTTTTCTTCTCCATTTGGGTGTTAACAAAGTTATACATTTCGGGTACTTTACTAGATTTTTGTTATTTACCAATGTATTTGCTAGATTGTAGCAGATTCAGCGTTATCCAGTGGATGCCTGTTTCATTATACAGACAAGAGAAAAGAGAATTGTCTTTTCATTTTCTTATCCGTTTAATATGCCTTTTTTTTGTGACAATAGATATCATGCGGTATGAAAATTTCCAGGCTACATTTTTTCCCCATTACTTAATACTTCATCTGAGGAAAATGCCATTTCCATGTGTTCAATAAGACTCTCTTACTTTCTTCTTCATTTGGGTACTTTACAAAATTTATAAATTTCAGTACTTTTGGATTTTTTTATTGTACCAATTACTTTGTGTCATTTACCAATGCTTGTTAGATTATAGCAAATTCAGTGTTATCCAGGGGATGCCTGTTTCATTATACCGACAAGGTAAAGAGAAGTATTGCCTTTTTATTTTCTTGTCCATTTAATAGGTCTTTTTTCGACAATGCAAAATCATTCGATATGAAAATTTCCAGTCGTAATTTTCATTTTTTTTTATTTCTTTTTCTTGTCACTATATACTCCATCTGAGAAAAACGCCATCTCCACGTGCTCGATCTCCGTCTTTCGGGTACTTTTACGGGGATTTTTTGTTATTTCCCAATGCTGGATACATCACTTTTGTGTCATTTACAAATGTATTGTTAGAA
The DNA here is from genome assembly GCA_021605095.1 of Caerostris extrusa. NCBI lineage: Eukaryota > Metazoa > Arthropoda > Arachnida > Araneae > Araneidae > Caerostris > Caerostris extrusa. The sequence continues at coordinate 1,147 of BPLR01000376.1, read as the reverse complement.
TACGCAGATTCAGCGTTATCCAGGGGATGCCTATTTCATTACATCGACAAGAGAAAGCAAGAATTGCTTTTTTCCATTTTCTTTTCCGTTTAATAGATCTTTTCCTTTTCGATAATGGATATCAGTCGACAGAAAATTCCCAGTCTCCATTTTTGACATTTTTTTCTTTCCTATCACTTTATATCCATCACAAGAAAAACGCCATCTCCACGTGCTCCATCTCCAGCGTCTCATTCTTTTTCTTCGTCTCTCGGGTGCTTCTGAGACTTGTGTCTCAACCAGCTATTTCTCTCTTGTCAACTCCCTTTCTTCCCAGCACTGAGGCGACAATCGGCCCGTTGATTCACCGTCTCTGTCTGCACTGACACTTTTCTTTCGGTCGACTTAGCAATGAACTTCCTTCTCTTTTTGGCTCCTACAAGAATGTGGGACGGGAGAAAGAAGAGCAGGCCAATTAAATGAACGCTGAGGTACCACTGGGTCAAGGTCAATCGCTGAGTGTCATTTCACTGCTTAACTGCAGCTGCGGTATCGTTGCCATAGCGACACCATCTTCCTGCTTTTTTTATCCCCCTCTTCTTTTTGCATCCTTCTCGGGGTGACGCCATTAATTCCTTAATCTCCGTCGAACCCTTCTCTCCAGACATTCCTACGCATTATTTATCTTAATTTAGAATGCAATGCATCAAGCGCCCAAAATGCTCTCCCGTCGTTTATATGGAGTGAGTTTCCTTAAAATGCCGGTCACTTCGACGGTTTTTAAGTCATTCATTTTAAAGGACAAGGTTTCGTTATTAGTTTGTTGGATCCTTTCTGTTAAAGACTGTCTGTTGTAAGTTAAAAATCTACAGTTTCAGTCAGATACAGGAAAAATTATTAATTTCAATAAATTTGGTTTTTGAGCTTATAACTGTTAATGCTTATTCTCTTTTGTTATTTATATTCTATTATATATACGCTTGAGGTGAATAGATTAAAATAAATTGTATACATAGACGGTGTTCAAAATTTTTTTGTATAAAATTTTGAATATATATATTCAAAATTATATAAGCGGAATCTAAGATTGGAAGCACGTGAAACAAAATCAACCCTGGTATTTTAAGAAGAGCTCTTTTATTTTGAAAATTAGGATGTAAGATGATAG
>BPLR01000375.1:0-77897 GCA_021605095.1 Caerostris extrusa | reverse complement strand
CAATTAAGCTCTAGGCATATTGATGTGGTGTGATGTAGTAGTAGTAGTAGTAGTGTCAATTATATTCCAGTAAGTTAAGTTGGTATAGGCAGGAGAAGCTCTTACGTTGCCGGCCGTGTAAAGATTGAATCCAACTACATATTTTGGGTTGCATTGTATCTCTGTTGATTAAATTTTTACGGCATTTGAAAATCTGGCAGAATATTTTGTAGAAAAGTATTAGTACTTAGTTAATCATCATGGACTATTAAAAGTTAACCATATACTAACCATGAACTATTTGACTTACCATGCTGGTTTACCGAACTATTGACTTAGCGTATGATTACTTTCTCAGCCTGGACTTACCATACTTTGATTGCCATGGACTTACCAATGTTGATTATCATAATATTGGACTTCCCATACTTTATTAATATGGACTAATATCCTGGACTAATAAAAAAGTTATTTAAATGTAATTTAGTAGATGTAAATGTAAATGTAAATGTCAAAAATCTGAAATATTTATAAATTTTCTAAAACATTTACACAGTTGAGAAGTTTTCAAAGAACACATTTTGGTAAGAGAAAATAATCAAAATAAATAAGACACATCTTTTTAAATTTATGTAAAAAAATAAAAAAATTGGATTTCATACTTTATTTTCAATATGCAGTTTCATAAAATACCTTAAGCAAAAAGGAGGAAAACGTGCTTATGTGAAATAGAAACCAGAAAGAATGAATTTCAAAGTAAATGCTGAAGATTTTAGTTTTATATTTGTCTTTGGTTTGTCTGATATATATATTACATTTTTGATTTACTGTACTTCCGTGACAATGCAGCTTAGTTTAGGATTTTATTTTCCTTCATTCTGAGATGTCTTTCGTCTTCTTATTGTTTTATTCTTTTTATAGAGTATTATAATTTCTTGATAATTTGCTATAAATCTTGTGTTTATGATAAATACCATAACGCAACTTGTTTCACCTGTACTTACAGTATTCACCTTATGGTGAGAGAAAAATAATATTAACCTTGTTAAAGTATCAACTTTCTTTCAAATACAAATTTTTATTTCAGAACTGTATTTTACTAAATTCAAAATATGCATTGTCAGAAATAATTATGATCAAAAAGTTTATGTAAATATTTTAGCTTGAAGCATTAGAATCAGCAGTGCATATCTCTGATTTATTGCAGATTTTTTTGAAATCACCATATATCGCTGCTATTATCACTAAAATATACAACTTTATTTTAGAACTGTATTTTACTAAATTCAAAATATACATTGTTAGAATAATTATTATCAAAAAGTTTATGTAAATATTTATATTAGCATTAGAATCAGGAGGTATATCTCTGATTTATTGCAGATTTTTTGAAATCACCATATATCGCTGCTATTATGCACTAAATATACAACTTTTTATTTCAGAATGCGTATTTTACTAAATTCTAAATATGCATTGTTAGAATAACTATGATCAAGTTTATGTAAATATTTTTTTTAGCATTAGAATCAGAAGTGCATATCTCTAATTTATTGCAGATTTTGAAATCACCACATACCGCTGCTATTATCACTAAATATTTTTCTTTTTACTCATTAAAAAAATAATGCAATGTAAACGATAAATGTTTTCATTAGCAATTAAACAAACAGCTGCATGCTCAATTCTTATGTGGCGAAGGCTCATCTATTACTATACCTGTAAAAACCACATGAAATCTCGAAAAATGACTGTAAACTGAACATACGATACTCAAAATACCTTGTATCCTGTTAGCTTTAGAATAATTAAGCATAGTTCATTAATAATACTCGTTTTAAACTAGACAGAATAAAGATGATATCTTTACGAGGTTAACTCATGTCGTCCCAAAAGGTATAAATATAAAAATGCAATTTTACTCGCAATTACTCATTGAAGGTTTAACTTATATTAATGTCTCAAGACCGTAGCGGCTTCTTGAATACCGTTTTATATTTCCAAAATTAGGGGCGTTAGCCAAGAACCTCCTTTATTATAAAGAATACGATATATCTGTAGATTAATGTTTCTTGCGTGAAAAAGAGGAAACTCCTGCCATCCTTCCTATGAGTAATTCCGGAAGTATTTGTTAAAAATTGTTGAGAGATAAAAATGTAGGCAAGATGGGTAGGTTTCCCAAAATATACACCTAACTCGAAAACCTGAATTTTGACATATTCGACCTTATAATGTAAAATATCATATAACACAACACAGTAAGGTAAAAGTGTTTCAAAATTCGAAAACACTTTTCTATCTAATTTATTTTTAGATAATGATAGTAAAAATTTAATATAATCATTTAAATTTACCATTTCTCTTTTATAATGATGTGAGTTTGGCAATTTTTGTCTTCAGAGTTTATATGTTTAAATGTGCGTGTTTTATGTACGTAAATGTTGCTAGTTCAAAAACATTTTTATTTTCTTACTTAAACAAATATTTATATGAAATTTTTCTTGAAGTTTGTTGATATGTTTATAATTTTGAATTTAAGAAAAGTAATTAGTCTTTTATTCGAATATTCTAATATTTTGAGTACTTTGATTAATTTCTATATTTGTATGTATATTGTCATCAAAAGAATATAACGGAAGAATGGGATATGATAGGCACCTTAAAACATGGCAAATATAGTATAAAAGATATAATATTGTATATACATATCTTACATTATGGTAGATACTATATATAGAATACGGTTAATACCTTTGGACATAAGAATATGGATTTTTTTTAGAATTAGCCTTCTAATTTTTGTACAACCTTATATGCAAATATTTCATAATTAAATTTTAATATTACTTATAGCATAAATCTGAAAAGGTTCTACAATTCTATAACTGTTTTATATACCTTATTCTTCATCTAAATTATTAATCTAGAAAAGAATTCGAAGATTACAATACATTTTTAAATCATACAATAAATAACCTTGTTGAAATATCTCCAAAAAATGTATGGGAAAGAACTCGAAAACAAAACATTTAGGAAGAAAAAAGCATAATTGCTTTTACAATAATTGTGATTTGTTCAGACATTAAAAATTAAAAATATATATTTGTTATAATATATATATACATATATATATATTATCATTTATTATATGATGTGATAAAAAAGAAAATAAATAAATAAATTTTCAATAATGATGAAAATAAATCGATATTCAAGATAATCAACAATGAATCAAAAATAAAAAATATACATTTTTTTCAATTAATTAACTCAATTGTTGTATTGTCTTTTTATGTTTTTAATATTATAAGAATACATTTTAAAGCAAATTTATAAATTTTTTCAATTATTAATAACATTAATTTCAAAAATATAATAGGAAAATAAATTGGAATATTGAAAAATAAAATGCAGAAAGAAGCATTTTCATATATTGCAAAATGTATTAAATTTTTTAAATATATAAACCATAACACGTTTAATGTAATACTACATTTTTTCCCTGTTTGAAATTTTTCATTTTCTTTCTTGAAAGTTTAATATATTTTTTGTAAATGTAAGATAAAATAAATTTATCCAACACATTTTAATTTTAAATTATAGTAATTTATTTTAGTCAAATTTACATAACACGTAATAAACTCGTTTATATAAAACTACTATAATTTAAAAATAAATGTAATTATAATTAAATGTTTATTATAATGAAATGTTTAGTAAATATATTTATATATCCTTCCTTATAAACTTGTTCCCATCTGTTTTGATATTTAATTATATATCAAACGTTTCATAAAAACAAGATTTTATCGTCACCATTATTGCAAAATTACTGCCAACATTAATTTAATTGCTTTTTCATATTAAAAATTATTCTTTTTATTCAAAATGTGGTAATAAGAAAAAATTATAATGTGGATTAAAAGTTTTTCTTAATTCGCAAGAAAACAGATTTACATAAAGAAGTTTAATATTGTCGGAAGTAAGTAACGACTTCTTTTTACTTTTCCTCAACATTACTTAATTACACTTTAAATTAAAGTGTAATTAATTAAACCTTGCTTTTCAAGAAAATATAAAGATAAAATATAAAGATCAAAAATTGTGTAATTTTACCACACATTATTTATAAAAATCCCAGTCAAAGTAACGTCACTTTATAAGTGAAAATTAATGCTTTTATATAATTGGGATACCATAAATTTGATTGGATCTTCGTTCTTTTTGAAATAGAGGGAAATATATAATTCTGTCTTCAATAATTTTTATATATTTTGTTTTTATGTTTTATTTTATTTTTTTAAATTCCTTGTTTGCGATTACATCGTTAAAATTTGGGATTTAATTATTAAAAACTTGCATTTGTGTTGACAAATTTCATAAGCTTAGAATTATGTAATTTTGTCAACATTATGTTAATTCTACCTTATTTTTAACATTGGTTGAACGATTTATTGAATCTGCTTCTATTATTATTATTATTATTTATTAAGTTGTTGAAAATTGCGTAAACACTTACGTATGTTTGCCTTTTAACAAGTTTTGTTGAATTAATTTCCCGAATTATAGAATAAATTTTAAATTTTTTAGAAAAATTAAAAACACTTATGATGTCATTTAATTCTAATATATAATTTTATTTAATTATTCATATACACGTTGAAAGACGTCGTATCTCATTTATGCATATCAAACAGCTAGCCAACGTGCAATAACTTCCGGAGGATTCCTTGATCTCGAAATAAATTGTCACATAAAAGAAAAAACCGGAAAATTCCCACCAGGAAAAATGACTTTCGATACATGACGTCTTTGTCCATAACAGACACCTCGTTTCTGAAAGCTTTGACCAAAGCCGTCAGAGATTATAACTTGATTCATTCTACAAGCTAGTTACAAACTTTGTGTCATGATTTGGGGAAATTTGAAAATGGGAGACAATAATAACTTATCCACAAGACACAAGCAACAAGATAATTATCATGAGTACTTTTAGGGATACTAACATATACTGAAATGTCATGAAGAGACAAAAACAGGAACTCTAATCAAGTATTCCAATGCAAGACAACGGCCTGATGGCTAATTGGCTAGTGCTCTGGGTTCAGATTCGAATCCTGGCTGTGTCATGGACGTTTGTTAGTGGATCACATACACGACTAGACCAGGACATACACGTTAGGTTGTATGTCCTGGTCTAATTAGCCTGAAGTGGGCAAAAATGACCGTGGAGTGAAAATCAGACCAATATAAGACATTCTAATGCAATCATTGCTAAAACTGTGTGGCAATGATTTTAATTCAGTAACTGTATTTCACGGAAAATACATTTTTATCATGCCACAATCTAGTTACACGTTAAAACTAACAAAATTACATATTGGAAATGTGCGCAAGCTGATTTCCATGCCGATGTGACTTGCGTTCCTTTTTTAAAAGACTGTATTATAGTCACTTTCAATTTACGAGAACTTTTATATTCAAAAACGCAAATAATGTATTTGTATTACAATTTCAATTGTCAAAGCTTATCATATTCACAAAATATTTAGGTGCACTCTTTTTCTGTATTGCAAACGACCAGCATTATTTCTGAGCTACAATATTTTAATTTTAACATAGAATTAATTTTCTATATTTTATGTTTGTTGGATAGAAAAAAAAAAAAAAAAGAACGAAAAGTTTGTCCAGAAACGAAATAATTAAAAAAAAAGACGAATTTAATTGTTATTGTAACACCAGATAAAATATCTCATATTCAATAGTCAATATGTTAGATATGAACTTTGTGGATTTTCTGTTACAGGACAAGCAAATTCTTTATCATCATATGGTAGAGTCCTCCCAGAAAGCAATAACCTCAGGGCATGATCTAATCTTGGTACATTGTATTGAATAAAAGAAATATATTCAAAAAAAAAAATTATGGTGATATCCTTTGTGGCCCATAAAAAAATCAAAAATCTCTCGACTTTAAATTATTATGCAAAAATCATATTGCTTTACTTAATTATTTTCATAATGCCATAAATATTGACTAATAACTAATAAAATTATAATAAATTATTGTATTCTGATTAATTCAATTACAAACATATGATCACAGCACAAAAATCTTATAAGTATTCATAAAATTCATCAATATAAAATTACAAATATTGCAAGATTTTATGAAGCTTTCATGGAAGTTTTACCTCCTTTCAGGAGTTTCTGTTCAGAGACGAAAATACTTGCCCACGTTGTATAAATCTCAGTTTTTATGTGATAATTTCGTATTTTTTAACAACGTCATGGAATTTATTTGTTGAGTTTCCACCGGTTAGTAAAAATCACGTTGTAGAAAGTAAACCAATCGGAAGCATGAATAGATAGGTAATACACCTCTGATAATCTGGTGTTCCTCTGTGTTAATTTTAATATCCAGGTGGAAAAACAATATAAAGGAAAAATTTTATTTACAATGACTTTAAGACTGAAAGTAGCAAATAAATTTCTTTCAAATTTTCTGAATTTTAAACTTGATCGTAAATATTAAGTTTTCCATTATTTCTTTCAGGTGGCGTGGCTGAGACACGAAACGCAAAGCCTTTAACCATCCAGAAACACTTAGTATTAAAAAATAGTCGCCTCACAGTCAAGAATCCAGACTACAGACACTGGAATCTTCACATTCATGATGTACAGGAGTCTGATCGGGGCGGGTACATGTGCCAGGTTAATACAGTACCAATGAAGAGCCTTGTAGGATTCTTGGACGTAGTGGGTAAGTTCTAATTCAAATGTGGTTTTCTTCACCAATAAACTTTATTGATATGCATTTTGTAACATTTATTATGAAATTAAGTTAGAAAATGTATCAAAGGATGTCAAATGTAAAGCCTCCAATTCAGTGTTTCAAACTTTCTTGGTTTTAGGGATTTCTTGTTGTAAGACAGACGCAACTACCTGCTTATGGACATTTGTTTCTTGCTGCTGATTATAAATACTGATGTGTTTTCATGGTTACAATTATATAGTTAAATCTATCATAGTTTATAGCTTTCAACCTTCTCGCCTGATGGCAAATAACTTTTTTGTTTATTCATCATGTTTTGCACTTTTATATACTTCCCTCTCCAAATAGTGGATGTTGAATGGAATAGTAAATCCTGATTGCACTATGTTTCTTTGAATTCCTAGAGTCAAATTTATCGTATGTCCGGCGACGTTTCGTGGAACTTAAAGCATTTGAGAGAAAAAAAGATAGTCCGTACAGATACAAATGTTTGAGATATTTTTACTTTATAAAAATGCACATTTTTAAAGTAAAAATGCGATACATATAAAATTAATACAAATAATATTTTAATTTCCTAATCTATTGTCTACCAGACAGCCAAAATTGAGCTGCTTTTAAAGGGCGAGCAGGAATATTAATGTCTATTTCGTTATTTTGAATATTTGAAATAGCCTTTTAAAAGCACTGCGAAAACAAAAATAACATAATACATTTGCTGTAATATATGCAATAACATTTGTACCATAGAGGATTTATCTTAAAATTTCCATAATTATAATAACTTCAAAGTAACTAGTAAGTTATGTAAGTATACATGTATATAACTTCAAATAATATAAAAGTTAAATAATTTACAACAAAGAAATTTGAAAACTTTAGTATTAAAAAAATTATTGTCAGCATAGCAACATTTTTTCATATTTCACTTTAGAAAATATATGAAGTAATAAAATAAGATTGATAAATTGCAAAATAATAGCATTAAAATAATTAATTATTTTGGCGATTAATTAAACGGTAATAATTATTCATCCATATAGTAGTTGCGATTCTGATTTGTTAATTAAACAAATTAATTTCTGAATCAAAATATTACATTTTCATAGAATACTTCTGATAAGATAAAATATTACAGAAATCAATTATTTATTTAGCGTGCATTTATTAAGCTCCATAATTATATTTTTAGAAGATTTAGGATTAGACATTATTTTATAAAATATTCTTTTTAGTGTATTCCTTTGTATTTATCATAAATGAGTTATATAACCAGTAAACCAGTTAGATAAAATAAATTATTTTTAAGGATAATAATGGTTGATTTTATTAAATAGTAACACAGCCTATATATATATATATATATATATATATATATATAATTTCAATAAATATATATGGAAATATATATATATATAATGAAATGAGATGAAACCTCAATATCAATAAAACATTCTGCCTTAAATTTATTCCCAAGACCATATATTTTTATTTAAATAAATCTGAAATTCCAGGTATAAATTTGAGAAGTGAATTGGCGAACGTGACAAATTTGATAAACCGTAAGAAATAAACAGGCTTCATTCCGTAGCAGACAAAAATAAATATATATATCATTTGTATCTCAGTATTTGTCTTTAAAGATTAAATTTTGAAGAAAATAAAATAATTCCATTCAGAAAGAAATTCATTTCTATCATTTAAAGTTTAAATTTTGTTTACATTTATCTACATTAAGATATGTAACAGAAATTTTCAAAATATAGTATTTAAAAATGAATATTCCTTTACTTTTTTTTTGCAACAGTTTAAAACTTTGAACTTATTAATTCATAATTTTTAAAGCATTTTAAATTTAATTTCTTTATTTGAAAACTATTTATTATTCAGTAAATGAAACTTAATAATTTTAAACCTTTATGTATTATAGATTATGCCTTTATTAATATATTTATTACATAATGTCCAATATTTTTTCAATCAAAATGATTTTATTTCATGAAAATAATTCTATCATTTCAATTTCATTTCTAAGTTGGATTGATGTTTAATTTTTATAAATAATTTTTATTTTATTTACTTTAAATACTTTATTACTATGTATTATTTTTAAAAAATGTATAGCAAGTCAACAAAAAAATTTGATTAATGTCAAAGTAAAAATAATTTTACCTGTCAAGGTAAAAATAATTTACCTTTTTTCAATCAGACTAATTTTATTTTTGGAAATAGTTCTATCATTTCCTTTCATTTCTAAGTTTGATTGATGTTTCATTTTCCTAAATAATTTTATTTTATTTACTAAATACTCTCTGTGTATCATTTTTTAAAGTATAACAAGTCAACAAAAATTTCAAGGTAAAAAGAATTTTATTTTCACTTGGTTCTTCAATTGTTCTTTTTTCCCAAAAGAAATTCTCTAAATAAACACTGCTGAGTTCTGTAATAGGATGCTAAATTTCAACGAAAAATATTTATGCCCTGCGTAAGAAATTTACTCCCGATAGAGCTTTTGGAATAACGCATTTTTTCGCATAAACAACAAACATTTAGTCTTCAGCATCATTTATCACAGTGAAAAGATATAACTCATGTTCTGTTGAAGCAAGTGATGGATGATAGTTTGTTATCATTTATATTGTTTATGATCTTGTCACTTAGCTCTACCAAACGCCGAAAATATAAAAAGTGACAGAGAGACTCTTTTTTAAATGCATGCACTTTTTGAATTCGCGTGCAAGGGATAGGAAAACAAAAAGACATGCAAAGAAGTTTTCATTTTTAAGAAAATATACTTGATACTTTATAAAAGTGAGTCAGTTTGTTTTAATTAAAACTCTTTTTAAGATTTTATTTTTTTTTTACGTTATAAGTTTAAATGTGTATAATTAAGTTTAACTCATTTTAATATTAAAATTAATAAGGTAACTATTTTTATTTACATGTTTAATTTTAAAGTGCGAAAATTCCTTTGAATCTGAATGTTTCGGCATTTATTGGAATCAGACATTACATTCATAATTACTTTGTTTTTAGGATGATTACAGAATAGGATTAATAAATATACACAACAAAATGAATCACAATATATAAGCATATTTATGCATCGAATTTGTTTGCTATTAAATTATTAATATTATTTTTTTCCTAGTAAAAATCTAAATCAATTTTAGCGCAAGGAAAGCAAAATTTCATACAAAAATCAAAATATTATATATTCTAATCAATGAGCACATTTAACGACAAATTTGCCACACAAAAATTCTAAAAAGATTTTTTTCAATGCATTAATTTAATGAATAAGTATCCAATTTAATTCCATTGAATACGGGCCTGAAAAGCTAGTGAATCATACTTTTGTTTCCGAAAACGTGGCTCTAGACCCGTCAAAGAAAGAAAATTCGACCACTCCTATGTCTATGCGAAAATGAATACTAAAAATTTGTAGGTCGGAAAGACCTTTTAATCTTAGGAAGGAAGTCGTCAATCAACCGTCCTGATGCTATATCTGAAAATATTCAAATAACGTAGCAATATCAAAATATGAGTGCCGCAAGAAAAACTGATGAACATCCTGCATAACTCTGAATATATTATACATATGCTTATTTTGTAATGAATGGTAGGAAAAGTTGTCCATTATTTTCAAACATCAACAAAATCTCATTGAATATAAACTGACTTACAAAATTTAAAATAAAACTATGATTATGAAATTTCTATTCATTGGAATTTAGTTAAATTTAGCAAAACCATTAATCAAACACTGTTTGATAAAATAGAACACAAAAACAACAGGTTCATTATATGTCTCGAAAATACATATGTTCAGTTGATTTCAAATATGGAGAGAATAATGGTACCCCCTCACACAACAATCTCTTCATAAAGTTCATTCTTTATCAACAAAATTCTATCTCATCTTGCAAGATGGAGGTTTGGATTGGTTTATCGCTTTACGATTATTTTGTGTACACTTTGGGCTAATTATATCGAAGCAACAGTTTAACGGGGATTCCGAATCACTCAAAAGCATGCATGCAACGCCAGGATTCGAACCTGATGCCTGTAGTATCGAAGCCCAGAGCGTTAGCCAATTAGCCATCAGGCAGCTGCAAGTTCGAGAAGCCACCAACATTGCCTGCATATGGACAAATAATTGAATCCAGTATAACATCTCTATGTAACTGACCAATAAACTCTTAAAACAATATACAGATGGGTGGTGCTATCAAAACAGGCCCCTGCCACGCACAAGCATTAGGTTCAACAAAAGTGAAACTTTTCTGGATATAACTGTGTGAATATATTTGTCCCATCGTCCATAATTTTGCAAACAAAATCAGATAGTTGCATATTCTCATTGATGTGCAGTTCGATTGGCCTTTGGGCTTTCTCAATAAAACGTTTAATTTCCTTTTTGGTAGATGGGGTTCCAAGAATGCAGTATTTCTAACACATAACCCTTCTTAGTTGAACCTCCTTTCATTGCTAATCAGTATACAAGCCTTCCAGCTACTGTTAGCGTAGGTTGGGGTAGAACAGTGTCTTTTTTTAAATTTGTTGCAACTAACGATCATTTTTTTTATACCCTACCACGGAAATTTAACGTTTTATGTAAATTAAACTTTCATTTTAAACGAGATTAATCTTTTTTATAGCAGAAATGAAATGTGTTCTTGGCATAGCGGTTATATTCTGTCTTTAGATCTTTCTCTGATGCACTTTCTAGAAGCTGATTCTGTACACAGAAATGCATTTCACAATCTATAAATTACAAAGAGGCTCATATCTATCATCTTGCTACAAAGTATTGTCTTTGAACTTTCACACAATGGCTCCTTATTCTTATTTTTTAACCAAATAATGTGGAATATTTATATCTAAATCATGATTCTTGAAATTTCAATATGTGGCTTCTACTTACGAAAATTAAAACGTTAAATGATAATTTTACGCTAATTTGTATATTCTCATATGGTGTAACATAACTTCTTACTTATACGTGTATTTTTATGAAACTTTACTTGTGGGCATCTTATTGCAATTTTTCTCATTATTTTCGTACTTTTTGGCAGAAAAGAAGTTTAAATTCATTAAATGAAGAATTATGAAGATTAAATAAAAGTAAATGAAGATTAAAGAAAATTAATGAAGATTAAATGAAGATTAATAAAGATTTAATGAAGATTAAATGAAAATTCCATAAATAAAATTATTTAATGACCACTAAACAATTTTATTAACATTTAAATATCTAAGCTCTAGCAATCTTATTAACATTTGCTTTTCCAAGTTCTAACAATTGAATTGCAATCAACAGAAACCAGTACAGTTTTTAGAATTCAAATACATTACAGGAATTTAATGCATATCAATTTGTGCTTAAAAATAGTTGTTTACAAAAAATATTTTGATAATAAAAATAATTCTCGGAAACAGAAATAAAATATACTAATAAGCCAATTTACAAGGAAATGATTTCTGAAGTTCTTAACTTTGGATCCAATCTTTTCAGTAAAAACAAGTTTCCCTTTTCCATTAACTGATGAGAAATATCAATATTTTGAAAACCAACTAATTGAGTCTCATTTCTGAGAACTGTTGAGCGTATTTACATGAAAAGGAAGAGATAAATATTAAGACAAACAAGTAATCTCTGTTTATGTACTATTGGTAATTGCGAAGAGAACTTCTAACATCAATATAATTTCGATAATAAAAGTAATGTAATACAATTCGAAATCATTCTAGAAATACTCAACAGATATTTTACTGAAATTAAATGTTTTTCGAACTTTTATCAGTATTTCTTTTTTAATCTTTCAAAGTAGCTTTAGTAAAATGCAGATTGATTGTATCAAATTGCTACTGCATTAAGACATTCGTAAATATACCATTGCTGTTTTTCATTTTTTATAAGAATCTGAAATTCAGTGAAATTTAAATGTAAATAAATCATTCTGTAGTATTATATTTCAAATCATTACATATATTTGGTCTGATTAACATAATTTTATTTTTTATTTTCATTTTAAATTCATCTTTAAGGAATTGTTTGTTCTGATTATTATCTTGCCCCTATTATTTTTGTTTTTTCCGTCAATTGATATTTTTGATTAAATGCTTTTTAACATTTTTTTAAATTAATTTTTTTTATTTATATCGTATTTATAATTACAAACTATTTTAGATAAAATGTCAAGTAATTAAACAGCATTTTCATTGGTTTAAATTTGCAGGAATTACATTGAAGTTTCATGTATTTTATTCTTCAAATTACTTCAAAAATTAGTTAAACTGCATAATCATCATCAAGGCCTTCTGCCAAATTTAGAGAGAGCAGATGTTATCTTTTTTATGGGGTAGGGTGTCAGTCCTACGTCCAACGATCGTAATAGACCGTGATCCACGGTTTGAAGTGGATTCTGAACCCCTACAAACATCCATGCACTGCCGGGACTCGTATCCGAAACCTATGACAATGAACTCCAGATCGCTAGTCACTTGGCCATTGGGCCCTAAATAGCATACTGTTAGTATTTAAGTTTTTGTTATCAAATATAATGTAAAATTCCACACATTTTCATGTTCTTGTCAAACTTTTATATTATTATTTTTGCTTAACACAGAAAAAGTTTAATTTAAATTTTATAAATAAAGTTTACATATGTTACCATATGAAATTTAGTAAAAATTTAATATTAATAATTATTTAATTTATTACACATTATTATTATATTTTTCATAATTTGCTATGATTTTAATCTTCTATATCATGCGTTTTATCCACTCCATTCTACCTTTTTATATCTGCAACTAAACAAAAAATGTATGTTATTTTAATGAATATATGATTTTTTTTTGTGCTTAAAAACTGTTTCAACAAATTTCATCAGAAACACAAACTTATAAATTTAATATTAGACGGAGTAAAAAATAACATTAATAGTTATATTTTACGGAAATTTTTCCAAATTAAAAATAATGGCTTTTGCTGGTACAATTGTAAAACGTCTTAAAATTATATTCGAATAATTGAAATAATCAGATATTCTGAAACTAACAAAATGATATTGATAAAAATTAACTTTGGTTTGAAATCAAACAATATTTCACTACGCATCTACGAGATTTGTTACAAGTAATGGTCTGTGTCTGTATATACTTAATATACGTTTTATTTATAATAAATAATTATTAAGGTTTAGTAATAGTTACGTCGTTTTTAAAAAGAATGTTTCATAAGTGTAAATTATTGAATTAAACAAAATTCTATTAATCTGAAATGATCGAAAAGCAGTAATATACGTAGAGATTCTGAAGGAATTTTTGATAAAATACATGTAAAAATACTAAACATAATTCTGATTGTTAAAGTAGCTCCAGTTAACGTATCAACAATGATACTACACATAAATATAGAGTAACAATAGCTTAGAAGAATATACTCTCTAAATGCATAAACGCATACAAATCTAATTTCCAATAGGATTAATTAGATATAAATATACAGTGGTTTTAAGAGAAAATGCCTAATATGTTAATATATATGTATATATATATATATAATATATGTTAAATATTTTTATTTCATGAAATGTATGCTAAATATTTTTTTTTCTTTTCAATATTTAAAGTCTTATAAACCTTTTAAATAACTCAATTAATTTATTTCAATTTCATAATAGTTTAAAAGCCTTTATATGACAGTAAAGTTTATCTCCCTTTAAAAAATAAATGGATTTTATTTCCAACTTTTTTTTTTTAAATATTCATTTTAATGGAGTGAAAATCCCTTTTTAAGAATCAACATCATGAAAGATAAATATAAAGCAAATCCATTATTATAATTTTCTTCTTCGGAGTACTTAAAATGCAACGCGAAGAAATATGAGTTAATAAACAATTCAAGAAATGAATGTCCTAAAACATAATAGTGTAATGGAAGAGATATTTCTTTAAAAAATATTAAAGTTCGATCACTTAAATGCCTTTCATTGCCAGTATTAAGGTGATCTTTGTTTCTGCTTCAGAGATTCAAGAGCAAATGTATAGCTTTATTTCAACTTGGTTGCGGGGTACAATATATTAGATAACGGAGAGAATCCATGCACAATTGATTTTAACTGCCAAATTATTTGTGTGGAAATTTCATGGTTGCAATATTTCAGACTGCATTGAAAGTGATATTCACAGAATGCTTCGCCTATCATGGCATTTTCACAGCAGTCAATTAGATAGAAATAATAAATTAAAATATTTATTTTAAATATATGTGGCAAAATTTATTGTAAAATTAAATTCATTATAAAATATAAATACTGCCAACAATAAATAATATTCTTAGAAAAGTATGCATGAAAATTTTATATAAAACTGAATTTCCGTCTAATTTTTCATAAGTGTTTTTTTTTTTTTCTTTGGCTAATATCATAGGAGTAATTAAAAAGTCTGATTTTTATATCAAATTCTGTAAAAATTTTGTTTCTTATAGTAAAATTTATAATCTTTAAAATAAGTTTCATAAAAATCATTTTTGCTAATTCATTTAACATTATAACTGTTGTTGTAAATTTTTACAGTGGTTAACTTGTTTATAATAAATAAAATATAAAATTAAACATCATAAAATTTAAGATTTAATGATAAATTAACCAGTGAAATCTAATGTTAGTTTATAACAAACATTTATTTCACTTTCTCTTATTTATTTCTTTAACATTTTGTAAATTTTTCAATTAAATCTTTCATTATCATTCGACTTCATGATAATTGTTTAGAGATATTCATTTATTATCATCGATAAAGATATATACTACCAAACATTTCATTGAAGCAAAATTAAAATGCTACAATTTTTCGAAAATCAGTAAAATAATTTCTTTTGATACAATTTAATACATAATATGTACAACGTTAATAAAATTTTAAATTTTGTATTTGTGACATTTACATTTTTGTAGAAATATTTAATATAAAATTTAAATTTACGTTTTCATGTCTAATATTTTAAACCTTAGGGTGATAAAAATATCGTTAAACATTTTTGCAAGTTAAGTTTCTTTTATTTATTTATTACCTTTAAGCATATGAAATATATTTCTTAAAATTATGAAATGATTCGTAACACAAAAAATTGTGTTTATTATAAAACCGTTAATAAAAAATTATTTTCTTATTTAACTAATTTTATATAATTACTTTGCTTTTTAAGAACTACTTTCATTGAAAGAAATTAAACTATTCTTATATGCATTTTAACCTTCTTCTGATTCTAAATTTGAAGCATTTTAAACAGTAATTATACTTCACATAGAAATGTATAATGATTAATGAGGTTACATTGAAAACCGAGAAGAAGAAGAACTATTTGAAAATATATGAGGATTTAAAAGCACCAAACTTTCAAAGAAATACACTCTAGTCATTGTAATTCTAGATCAAGAAGATGAGTTTCTAATTTCAGAATAATATCAGGTTAAGATGATTTGTTTTTGTACCTTCTGGTTGCAGACGAGTACAAATACTAACTTGTCACTGAGGTGCAACTTTAATTCACATTATGTAATAATATCTGCCAATGTTATCAGAATATTTTGATTCGCATTTTGCTTTTTTATTAATGTAAATATATGTCTTTTAATATTTAAGTAAATATATATATTTGGTATTTTATATCCCATGCCTTTATATGGAAATTATTCTATTAAAACTAAAAATACCTCATATTTTGTTTTCTTAAACAATAATGAGGTTGCAATGATTAAAATATTTATTTTTCTTTTATTTGACACATAGTATTTTCTCTTGAGAATTAATTTCGATTTACATTATTTCGCTTTCTCTTATATACAATTTATTTAAAGAAATTATTAAGTAAATAAAAGTCTAATTATGAAGTCTTAAGTGTGGATTTAATACTAATAGTTGTAATAATAATTATTAGTAAACAAGTATTTAAGAATAAGGAATAGAAACGCCACATTTTATGAGCTTATAAAAATGTAACTTTATTAAGTTGTCAACTTATTTCACAGAAAAATATAAATAATATCTGGCAAAAACAACTTAACTAATTTATAAAAGCTATGAAAATATTAGTATTTTTATCAATACTTTAAAGGTTTTTTTTTTTTTGTAAACACTCCGTACGTAAAGCAAAAATAAATACTTTACACTCTTATTTAGTATTGGTAACATCGGCATTGCGATGTCGTCGTCGTCGCAGAATGCCAGCTATGATTCTTTTAACTGTCAGAAAATGAGTGATTGCTTCTTTTCAAAACTTAAATGGGGGCCATTTTTCATT
Organism: Caerostris extrusa; assembly: GCA_021605095.1. Classification (NCBI taxonomy): domain Eukaryota; kingdom Metazoa; phylum Arthropoda; class Arachnida; order Araneae; family Araneidae; genus Caerostris; species Caerostris extrusa. The sequence goes on along the minus strand of BPLR01000375.1, from coordinate 60,831 downwards.
CAAAATGGGGACAGAATATCGATAGGGTACTAAATTTCATGATACATAGAACTAACATGGATATTACAAATGCACGCGATCTGTAACTACTTTTTATCAACTGATATACTTTGAAATTTATATAATTTGTTATAACAATTTATAAAAAGTATTTACTTTTGCAAAAGTCATGACTATTGTTTTATCCATAAAGTTTTATATTTTTGTTATTTTTAAAAACAAATTACAGAAATATTACTAAATCAAATTTTATTATATTTTATAAAGAATTATTAACGTATTTTTATTTCATTGCTTAATTATGATTTATATTATTCTACTTTCAATTAAATATATATTGCTTGTGTAAGTTTTTAAATATATAAATATATATAAATTATATATATAATATAATGTAAATCTAAGTTAATAATTACGAATATCTCCTTGATTATTTGTTAAACAATAATATATGTATATATTATTATTACTATTATTATTAAATAAGAGAATTCTTAAATTATAAATTAATTTAAATATAATGTTAACTTTTATTTGGAATTTTAATTTATATTTAAATATTATGAAAATAATGTATACTATTTATGATACGTAACCATCATAATTAGTCACCATCTTTTGCGAAGATATAGTAGTGCTTTCAACGCCAGTTTTGACAACAATTACAATTAAAGCACATAAAGTTTTGGTTATTTCTAAACAACCATTACGAATATTAAATTTAATAGATTAAAATCATATTCACACATTCTTAATAAAAACATTGATCTTTAATTGTAACTATTATAGGATAAATTTAAATACAAAGCTATCATGAAAAAGTTAACTTTCTATTTTAATATTAGATATTGTTTCTCTGTTTTTAAATTAAAAAAAACGTTCTTTATCTAAGTTTTTAAACATTTAAAAATAATGTGGATGTTTTTTTAATTTTATCTATAAAAACCTTGTTATTTCAAAATATAAATGATCACTTTTATATTGCAAAAGCATTTGTATATATACATATATATATATATATATATATATATACAGTATACTCAACTCTTTTAGTTTAGATTATATTAGATTTTCTATCTTCTCGTATGATGGATTTTTATTTTCTTATGCTGATCAAATTTTCTTTTCTTTATTCTTTTCACAGAGACTTTTAATCAAATCAAAACAAAAAATGAATCATTTTATTGAAGATGGATAAAGCCGTGTCATATCAACTGGTATAGTGATATGACTAGTTGATAGTAAAAATGAACCATTAACTTTTATATTTTGGGCTATACTATTAGATTGTTTTAATAATTAATTAGTATTATAGTTATAATGAATAATCAGATGCCTTTTATGTTTGAAAAGGACTATATTGGACAAACAGAACTTCAGATGTTTATCATCATGCCATCGCTGCATCATTCTTTTTCTCATTCTTTTAAAAATATGTTATATTTCAATATTTTTTATTCCTATCAATTTTCTGATAATTAAAAGATTTTTTTATTTGTTCATCTGTATTCAAATGCTTCAGAAAAATATTTCAACGATGATTATTAGAAGAATCAAAAATGTACTGAATTACTTTTTCTTGACATGCAATAAAAATTATAAGAAAAAATACTTTATTTTTGTAATATAAAATTGAATTCCTTATTATTCGAAAAACAATTTACAAAAAATAAGATATGAAATGATAGACATAAAAATAATAATACAAATAATATTAATAATCTAATAATAATTTTAAAGGATTTTAAATAAAAAAATTATCTGATTCTTATAAGAATTCTTAAAACAATTTATAAAAATATTTTTAAATTCAGCTGGCAATACTGATACAGTTAATCTCTATACCATAAGCAAGGACTGCACCGCTGTTATTCATTTAGCACTACAAGGGGCACTTGCAGATAAGCTACGGACGCGAAGTAACAACACGCTTGCAACGCTACGCTATCATATTAGACCAGAGCTACAATTTAAGGTGGATTCCAAACCACTCGTGGCACCCATGGCGCAGACGGGACTCGAACCCGAGACCTTTGGTGCGGAGCGCCACAGCGCTAGCCACTCGGCCATCAAGCCCATCTTTAAAATTACTATACTGAGAATAAAATTATCATCACAAAAAATTTTAAGTATTCTTATATTATACAACCAATTTCGTAAGAGTTCTTAAAAATGTGCTTTAAAAAAATTGAATATATTGCCATTCGGAAAATAATAATTATGAATGGTTCACAAAAAAATTTGGCTAACTATTTGAAAATCGTTGCAAAAAATATTTCAAAGGAAAATATTTCTGTAGTAAGTAAAAGTTAAAATTTCTAACAAGTTTCTTTTCTTCTTTCGCCAGTTCCGCCATCTTTCCTGGACTCCGAGACGAGCTCTGAGGTGCTCTCTCGCGAAGGCACCAACATCACCTTGTCGTGTCGGGTCAGGGGACACCCGACCCCACCATCACCTGGAGGAGGGAGGACGGACAGACACTAATGACCAACATCTGTCAGCACCAGACAGAAGGTCGCTGTCAGAATGGTGAGATTTAATTTTTTTATCAATAGAGTTTCATAACGATTCTTGAAAATATGAACTTTCAGTATGATGTTATAGATGAAACCTTTCATTTGATATGTCTCCATAACGTAAAAAAAAAAAAGTTTTGAAGTAGTTAAAATATGAAAATATTATAATTTATTCAAGTTTATTGATTAATAAGCAAGCAGGGTTTGGCTTATTAAAAGGTCATTCACTATAAATAAATAATAAATATTTCCCTTAAACATATTTAAGAATTTCGATCCTATCTGACCATTTGTAAAATTTCATATTTTAAAAAAACGAGAAATTAATTTTCAATAATGAGTATATAATATTTCAATATTTTAATATTGGTATAAATTTAGTATTACACGTAAACATACATTATTAAAAGAAATTTCAGTTCAAAGAGCATCATATTCTGAATTTTCCAAATGTAATTTCTAAATAGAATGTTGTTTATTATATGATTTTTGTGCAATCTTTAATATTAATAAAAATAAATAATAGTTAATTTTTTTACAGAATTTTAAAATAATATTGCAGAAAATTTGTTTTATAATTCTTTTCTTTTCTTTCTTTATGACATGTTTATGATTATTTTTTGCTAAAGAAACATATAAAATACATATTTATATAAATATTAAAAATATATATTTTATCATATATATTTTTTATTACTAAATTTATATAATATATTTTTTTAGCAATAAGTTTTATTGCTAAAATATTTTATTTCAGCTATTTATTACATTGCTAAAATATATATATTTTTGTAGCCAAATTTTTTTGAATATGTTTCAACGTTAAAAAATTGTATTATAGCTTTTAACAAACAAATTTGTCAAAAGTTTATATTTTTATTTGTATTCTTAATAATTATAATTTATTAAAAAATAATCAGAATGTTTTTTTGTAACCAGAACTAACATTATGCTTCCTTTTCCATAATTTACTTAGCCTCAATTACTTATATAATAATATTAAATTCATAATAGATACTGAGCCAAAAATCAAATTTTAAGTAATTTTAATATATAAAGCATTATAAAAATACACATAAATACGTATGACAAAGCTATTTAATAAATTGTTCGTTACTTTATTTTTTTTCTTATTTAAGCTTTTGAATCCAATACAGTATAAAGCTGTTCTTGTATTTATAAATATTCTTGAAATTAAATAATAATTTGACTGGTATTCTATTTCAATATTCATTTTCAAATATGCTATTCAATTATTTTTATTTGCATTCCTACCTAATGTTCGCAAAATATATTTATTTAATTTATTTATTTTGTTAATTACATGTCTGTTCAAAAACATATTTCTGGATGCCAACCAAGTGCTTAGCAGATGGTTTTCTTATAGATTAACTTTTCTTCTGTGGCAAGACGATTCAAATGACATGGCTTTGAAAATTATAAATGAATTTAAAACGAATATTATTCTTTTAAAAACAAATTATTTGCATTTTACATAGATATTTAACTTTTGATTATTTACATATTATTTATAATATTTACAATAGTAGAATATAATTCCTCCTATTATCAAATCATATAATGCATCCACATACAAAAACGGTGACATAAATTTTGTTTTTCCATCCTATATCTTTTTAGACTTTGAAATACTTTTTATTTTTATTAGTTATTTGTAAATGATTTTATATTAAAACTTGTTTACTATATTTTATCACTGCACAATATGCATATTAAATTGTCATTAAGCCCAAATTGGTCTAATAAATTATTATATTAGGCTTCTTAATTTGAATAATGAAATATGTTTTTTTTCTTGAGCTTAGTTTCGCAAATGTTTTTAAACAATTTTAAAAAAGTGAGTATAAGTGAATAATTTCTCTGAACTTGGAAATCACGTATCATTATCTCCTTCTGAATGTATTATAACTAGAATGCCTTCTAAATTTTGTTTATTGAATTAATCTCAGTGATTCAGACAGTTAAATTAAATATGTATGTAATGTATTCATATTTTTGCTATTTTTGATATCGATGCAACTTTAAATAAATCAAATCCATTGGAAATCCCTTATCACATCTCACAATGTAGCATATTAAATTGTAAAAGCACAAAATGGTCTAATGAATACATTATAGCTATCACTGGCTTCTTGACTTGAATAATATATATATATTTACAATATGGATACTATTTTTTGGAGTTATTTTTAAATAAATTTATTAAAGTATAAAAAATAATTTCTCTGAATTTGAAAACCGTATCACATCTCCTAATATAATATACATAGGATATCTTCTGCATTTTGCTTATGTATGCAATGGGAATCATATAAGCTAGTCAATGCATAGCAATGCAGCTAGTACAAATACATTAGTAGCTTATCGCTGCACAATGGGCATATTAAGTGGTCACAAATGATCTAATGTTCTAATAAATAGCCAAATGGTATAATAAATAATTATATTAGGCTTCTTGGCTTGAAAATGAAGTATATATGTTATTTTACATGAACATATATTTCATGCAAGATATTTTTCTTAAAATAAATTTACTGAAGTAAAATAAATAATTTCTCTAAAATTAGAAATCCCACATCACATCTCCTAATATATTTATTACATTAATGGAATATCTTCTAGATTTTGCTTATGCATGTAATGTAATCTTATAAGCTATTTAATATCAACTCAAACAGTTCAAGCCCATTAGTAGCTTATAACTAATATAAAGATTTGATAAAATTGGGCAAGATCAAATTCTAAAGTTACTTTACAACTTTTTCCTTTTACTTTAAGACAAATCACAAGAAACTAAATTGAAATATATGGAAATTGTTTTTCTGTTTTTATAGTTGATATATGCTCGAGAATATGTTTGTATTTTGATTGAATATGATTTATATTTTAGAATAAATTTAAACACAAAAGAGATATAATGGTGCCATAAAATGCATTGTCAGTGAAAATCTATCCAATGTCTGAAATATAAAGATTTGATTTTCAAAAACATATGGGTAACATGGTTTGTTTAACAGGTAAAATAGGGAGAAGACTAAAAATTGAAGTTACTTTACAACTTTTTTTCCCTTTATTTTAAAACAAATCACAATATGCTAAATTGAAATATATGGAAACTGTTTTTCAACTTTAATAGTTGACATATGCTCAAGAATATATTATTGCTTGATTGAATATGTTTATACTTTCGAATAAATTTGAACACAAAGATATAGTATAATAAATTCAAAAAAGACATTTTCAGTGAAAACTGTCTAATATGAGGAATATAAAGATTTGATTTTCAAAAACATATTTCTGGATCCCAGCAAGTCCGTAGCAGCTGGTTGCCCAGCAGATTTAACATTCTTCGGTGACAAGAAAGCTTCAAATGGAGTGTCATCAATATCTTTGCATTTTTCTGCAATAATACTCCTGCAATATCGGAAGTTGAAAGGAAAAGCATATGAAAAGAGAATAATAGCTCCTAAAGCGATACCAAAATAGAGGTGCAACGGCACACTTGTCGTGACAACCGAACAATGACAACAACAAAAACAGAAATAAAAAAAACACCATTTTCCATACAATAAATCTGTCATCTTTATTCCTATTTCAAGATCGATTATTCTCTATTCAGTATTCTTGAAGTTTGAAGGCAAAAAAAATTCACAAAATTCAATACTGTCAAAACATTTCGAATTTTTTACCCACATTTTGTTACTAAGATTATGTATGTATGCAAAATTGAGACCTTGGTATTTTCAATTTTAAGACTGATGTAATTATGCTACGAAATTTTTGAATACATTAAATTATGTACTATGTTAAAAACCCAAGTTTCCGGAATTTCATTATATTACAATATGTAGCATACTTTATTATATTTTATTAAATATTTAATAGCAAATAATTTTAGTGTATAGTAAGTATTGATGCTATTATGATAAAATATGATTGTTATAAATTCCGCTGTGTTGGAAAATAAGTAATAAATATTTTCCTCAATGAAAGGCATTAAATTTAAGCAATTTATTAATTTTTATTGAGTTCCATTTATTTATTTATAAATGAAGGTTTGGTTTTGTCGCTCTACAATCATCCTGTGCATACTTTAAGCTAAATAGACCGGTATTTACAGTTAAACATGGATTCCAAACCACCAACAAACATTCATGCCACCGGTTTATAAATGAGCAAAGAGTAAAGAAAAAAAATGCAAACAATATAAATAGCAATTTTTATTTAAAAGGGGTTTGTTGTTCCTTCATAAAGCCGAGTACTTTGACCTAGTACTTTTATAACTGCTATATTGCAAATTAGACATTACTCAGGTTATTCTATGATTCAACTACTCCTCTGAGACACATTTCTACTACTGTTTCAAAAAGAACACATGTAAGGGGGAAATCGTACACTATAACTCAATGGTAATTTTCAGAAGATAGATTTACCATCACCATTATCAAATCTTCAGTTTCGGCATAGCTTGTGAGGTTTAACACCAATCACTGTTCAAAAATCTAATAAAATAGCCACTAAGTCACTTCTATCTGGTCAATCTGGAGTAATAACGGAAAAATCGTAAAATATTTAAGATTGATATAGCTCAAATGCCATTTATAACCTTAAATTTTCTAAAATTAAAAAAAAAAAAAATTGCAAACTCATTTTTCACGTAAAATTTTATAATAATAATACTGTAAAAATTTTAATATCGTCTGATAAAAAGTACTGTAATTCTATTAATTTTTATTTTCCTTCCTCATGAGCACGTATTTTCAGTTCACCGCATAAATTAGCGTAGCTCACTGCCAAGCAGTCGATAAAATATCATTTACACTTCAAAATAATATATATCATTTATTGTAGGACAGGAACTCTTGTGCTTCAACATATCGCCACTGATGGTACAATAATATTAAGTATACCACTGAACCGATAGATTTATCAACACTAAATTAGCATAGTATAAAACTTCATTCTTCTTATTTAGTATGGAAAAAATAAAAACATAACAATGTTTATTAATTAATACATACACTATATATTAAAACTTTTGAGTTCTTCAAATTTTTAAATTAAAATGTTAACACATTAAAAACTGTAAAGAATAATTCAAGCCATCCTCTTCACATTGTAATTACTCACTCTGACATAGGAAAGATATTAATTTTCGAGAGTGATCTTTTAAATATATCATACTGGAGTTATACCTGGGCCATTGAAATTTTTTATCTTCGCCATAAAATACTTTAATAATGCAATCCAAATTATATTTAGTGAGTTGAAAAATTGCCTTTAACTAATAAAACTAAACCACCAATAAAAAAAAAAAAAAAATTGTCTTTTTCAAACTTTTTACCACGCTGTTGTAACTCATTCAAATAATTACGATATTATTTAATTTATATCAATTGCACAATTTTAGATGCCATCTGTGACTTATTAAAGCATTTTCATTTAACTTAATCTAATTAGGCTGAGTAATCGAGTTAATATATTTCATTAAGATTTAAGCTGGAATCAAAACTCCAAAATCACCCTGAGTAGCTGATAAGGTGATAAGCGATCTTGAATTTAAAATCCTTCAATTTGTACGACCATGGTGCGTGACTTTCATGAGTGAAATTAGCTCCCAGTACACATCTCTTAAGAACATATTTGAAATATTTTATTGCAGCTTTCCTATGTCCTCTAAAAGTTTGTGCTGTAGGTGAAATTGAAATGTTTTTGGCAATAGATACTTAATTTTTCAACTGGGTTTTAAGTAACTCATGAAGCTTCTCTTTCCTCCCTGAAGCCACTTTTTAGCATCGATAAAACATTTTAAACTGTCTGGATAAAATTAAGCGAATTCCATCAATATGTTATATATCTGTTCAGTGTACCTGTAAGTGACTCCGATGTCAACTATGACACAATAGAAATGAAAAATGCTGTTGGAGTTTTAATTTTAGTCATTAATCTACCAAACACGGTGATCAAGGAGGTATCTCTAGTTAGATTACCGATCACAAACTGTATCGAAATAAATGGTGACTACTTATTGGCCAAAAATTCTCTCTAATGTTATTTTTGTAATGCTGATATTCCAATATAAATATATTTTTGTAAAGATAATCAATAAGAAAAGTAAATTCATGACTTTTGGCTGAATTTCCGTATGTTTCTTCAGAAAAGTGATGTGTGTGTTATCTAATATGTCACCAATGCGTGATATCACATGAAATACTGACGCCGATAAGCCTGAGCTACTACTTTTCCGCTCCTACATGAGACTAGTACCTATCTCTCTGCACCTTTAGATCATCTTATTTCTCTACTTCTTATTTCTTCACATCTCTGAATCACTTCTACCCCTGTCACCGACAGTCCACTTCCATTTATCAGTTCATTTTTTTTTATACCCCATTTTTAATACCCCATTTCAATTTGCCTCGATGATCAGATTCTACCTCCAGCTGACCGCAGTCAGACGGTCCTTTGTTCTTTACTATAGTACCATAGCCCTAGCCACAAGGGGTCCAGGGTGACTCAACGCTGGCACATATCTATGCAAATAACAATTGCTGAAAAGATGTACTTTAAGGCAGTTCAGTCATTAATGTCCTGACTTTTGCTATTTTTTGTTGCGGTTACTGTTGTGACACACATCTTTATCCACAGAAAGGAGTTGGTGAAAATCATAATTGTATCCATAAACCTCCACAGGGTGGAGCTGTTGAATTACGCTTTACTTCCTTTGTGATGCGGACCATCTAGACAACAATTTTTCACGAAATCATTGTTTCTCGGATTTTAAACTGCAGTCACAGGAAAACTTTCTTCATCAATATTTTATCAATTTGCAAACAATTCATTATTTCTATTTGAAGAAAAAAATTTAATTTTAATTAATGAAAAAAACCACAAATAAATCTAATTTCTGGTTATTGCCCGTATAAAAAAATCTTGAAATTTACTTTTTTAAAAAATAGTTTCTTCAAATATCCTCTAAAATGCAAAAAAAAGTATGTTTTCATTGAATGTTAAGATATATAGTTTTATCTAATTTTACCTCCAAATTAACCCTTCTAGCAAAAAGCAGTAAATGAGCACTGAATAGTACAATTTAATGAATAAAATATCGATCTTATTTATCTAGCCAAGTATTATTGGATCTCGGACCAAGAAACCATTAAGAACTTTATTATAATCATTTTTTTTTTGCATTATCCCCAGAGTAAATAGCATACATCAATGTTAATTTCAGTAAATAGCATTATTTTTATTAATTCTATCTTATATTGCTAAGCATATGTATGTTAAAACCATACCTTCAATAAAAGAACATTGTAATAAGCATTTTTAAAGCCAGTTTCCTTTCTTTCTCCTTCATAATCATTCCATCTTTTCTCCAAATTTCCATTAGAATTAGAATGTGTCACAAAATATGATTATTGGCATACATGTTCTAACCTTCTACTGTCATTACAAACACCTGCGTTTTATTAAGGGAGCCATTATTCTCTGTAATTAGACTCTGCTTTCAAAGTACCATGAAAGATTTTTCTTACCCATGCTTTTTTTTTTTGTTCACTTATTATTATTCTTTGCTTCCTCTTAACCATGGAAGTTATCGATCGAAGAGATAAGATCTCGTTTCTTGCTGTTGCCCACTTACCGCAGTGAATGTTAAAGTCGCTATCTCTGCGTTCTTCCCCTCCATGAGATGAAGTCTTCTGTCTCGTGAGATGAAGGCACTCTCAATTAGAAAGTCACGCACTGGGTGTCAAGATCCGGGAAAGGCTGAAGCATCAGAAAATTTTCTGGAAGGCTGGGTAATAGAAAAGAAAAATTAAAGTGTAGTAATGAATTATTCAGTTTATAGTTACAGTTTCCTAATATTGGATGAAACTAATTTAATAAGATACTTAAAAAAAATTTTTGACTTTTTTTTTTTTTTTTTTTTTTTTTTTTTTTTTTTTTTTTTTTGACTTCAATAAATAAGAAAGTTTTTGAAAGTTTAGGCTTATTTAATATTTAGGCTTATTCAAAATTGTTCATTCGTACGTAAATAATTTCGCACTATGTATATTATTACGTCTAAACAAATTTAACAAGAAATTTAAGGGAGGCTAAATAACGTAATAAAAAATTGAGGTAGAATATAAAATTATCAAATTACGTTACTGTAATTACTTTAAATATTTAAACTTTAACATTAAACTTAAAACATTAACATTTTATTTTTTGAATTAATTTAATTAAATAACACTATTTACATTTTTCTTGTTTCCGATATATATTTTTTAACTTAACTGACTAAATTTATGTTTTTATTAATGTACAATAAAAGTAAATTATTCATGTTATATCATATTTATTTCTAACATAAATTGTGATTAATATGTAACTAATTTTAACCATAATAAACCAATACAATTACTAATATGTGTAAAATCAATTAACAAATATTCGAAGACAAAGTCAGAAATAAAAAGAAAAATTAGGCATTATTAATAATAAAAAAAAATGATAACTTTCTGAGAAATTTTTATAATAATTAAAGTAATCAATTAAATAAGTTATTTTACTTTATCATAGTGTCTAATATATTTTAACATTTAACTACACTTCATAAATTAGTTTATGCTTTTACAAGATTGTAATATATTTTAATGAAAATTATTCATTTAGATGACATTATTTTTTACGTAAATATTTTAATGAATTAAAACCAAAAATAAATAGATATACATCGCCCCCTTCCCAAACAAAAAAGGACTACGACATCCTGAAAGTAGAATTATCAAGGAATATTCACCCACAAGATATTATTAACCGGGTCCTTTCTGCTCTCTGGTTAACAGATTCAAGCTAAAGATACATCTAGAGTCGCACTCCGATAACATGGAGCAGACAGGACAACCTACCATTTAAAGTCGTCAAGTTATTGAAATGAATTAAACGTAGTCTGCTTTATAACTTGAAAATCGAGTCACCTGCTAAAACCATTAACAACCTGCTGTACTGTAACCACTGTGTATAATAATAAGACCATTCAGCGAACAATTAGTTGGCAGACCATGATCCTTAATTTATCTGTTTGGGTAGATTTATATATATGCTATGTGCATATATATATATATATATATATATATAACCGATGGGCTGCAAAGTTCGTAGGGCTGACACACATAGATGGCCCTACTAGTATTAAATCCATATGATTTTTAGCTAGGCCTAACCTTCAAAAGACACGTGTATAAATTTGACAGCTGTTGCACTATTAATATGGGAGTTATAGCCTTTTAGTGAAGTTATAACATTTTTAGTGTTCATCACGTGCAGTCCACTCGGCTGACTGTCGATTGGACTCCGGTGTGAAATGATGGAGCCATGTTTCATCCATTGTCACATATCGACGCAAAAATTCGGGTTTATTACGGTTGAGCAGCTCCTAACACTGCTTAGAATCATCAATTCGTTGTTTTTGGTCGATTGTGAGCTCTGCGCGGCACCCACTTTGAACAGAGCTTTCGCATATCCAAATATTCATTCACGATATGTCCAATACGTTCCTTTGATATCTTTAGAATCTCAGCTATCTCAATCAACTTCACTTTAAGGTTATCAGAAATTATTTTGTGGATATTTTTGATGTTTTCGTCGGTAACAGCATCTTTGGGGCGTCCACTGCGTGCATCTTCCTCGGTGCACATTTCGTCTCGTTTAAATTTAGCAAACCACTTCTCTACGGATGATTTTCCTGGTGCAAAGTCCAAATAATGTTTATCAAGCCAAACCTTGGCTTCAATGGTATTTTTTTCCGCCAACAAGGCAATACTTTATTAACACACGAAATTCCTTTTTATCCGTTTTTTCAAACTAACAAAAGTTGCTTCACTAAAAATGCTATAACTGCAATACTTTATAACGGCTGTCAAATTTATACGCATGTCTTTTGAAGGTTAGAGCTAACTTAAAATCATATGTATTTAATACTAATAGCGCCATCTATGTGTCAGCCTATGAACTTTGCAGCCCAACTGTTATGTGTGTGTAATTTCTAAAGATAAATGCTGCGTAGTTCACAACTTTAAATGATAACTGTTAACATCTGATAAAGTTATTGTTATAAAATCTTTTTTGAAAAGTATTTCCTAAAGGACTGAATATCAGAAAAAAAAAGAAATATATGCTAACGAATTTACCCATTTAATTTTTACATAAATCGAACTTTCAAATATTATAAATAATTAAATGATTTTTTTAAGATTCCAGTGTATTATAAGTGGATTATTCTTGTAATTCCAATGGAAATGATAAGAGCTTTTAATGCCTTATGTGATCAGTGTTAATTAATTTTTAAGGTATTTAACGGAGTAAAATAAAAGAAATAAAATATTTCCTGTATGAAATCTCTAGAATGTTTAATAATATAAGAAATTAATATTACTGCAGATTATTAATTTTTTTTTTTTTTTTTGTTAAAAATAATTCACTAAGCGTCGAATTTTCTTAGGCATTGTAATATAATGATGTTTAATAAAATACGTTGCTTAAATATAATTTAAGAAATTTAAGATTATTGATTAAATACATTATTATAATATACAAAAATATACTTGAAAACATTTTTCAAACGGTTTTTGATGATTTTCATAAAGAAATAATTAATAAAGCATATTTCCACCATTAATAATGATGTATCTTTTTTCATTGATGATTTTTATGTCTGTTTCATTAAAATAGTGTCATTTAACAAGTTTAATATTAAAAATAATGAATATCTAATCGGAAATACTGTCGATAAAAAATTATGAAAAGCGAAAATAATTCTAAATTTAACATCACAGAATGCATTGTTTGCTAAAATATTTTACAGAAAATTTTTATAAAAACTTAAAATATTAGGATAATTCATAGAAGGTTCTAATTTTTTGGAATATCATTGAAATTTGAAAATGAGTTTTTATAAAGTCTGATAAGGTGAATGTATTGTATTAGAAGTAGTTAGGTAGAAATCTGATTCTGGTGAATGCATTATATTTATGATATTCGATAATAGTGTTCTATTTTTATATTAAATGTTCTAACATTTATTTTTTAAGGAAAATAACGTTCAGGCATCATTAAAATTCTAGTTGGAACCTATCAAATACCATAATTTATTTTTTGGAAGATCTTTCATCAAGAAATCAACTTTTTAATATGAAAATACGATATGTATTATCATTGTTAATATTTTTTGTGTGTAGGGCAATCCGTTAACTTAGTAATATTGGATTTTTTTCTAAAATAAATCCTGTTATTCAGACGTTACTATATTTAGAAATGATAAGTATATCGCTTTAAAAATATACGAGAGAAAAAATATTTTGTTGAGTTTTTAATACCAAAGTAATTGGTATTGGAGTCAAGCATACGGACATAATTATCATTTGACAAGTCTCGATAGAATAGATGTGTATTTTATCGTATAATAATTGTTAAAGAAATAATTTTTCTTATATTTAGATATTTTGAATATTAAACTAAATCTTTGCAGCAAAACTTTACGCTGAAAAATTTTATTTATAATAAATTCCAATTTTTCATGTTATATTACAGTTCCTTGAAATACAACTGTAAATAAATTAAAGAAATATGCTTTTTCAAATTTATTTCTACAAAATAGCAATTAATATGACAAAAAAGCTGTATTTGTATAAATTAATTACAATTTGTCTTTTTTATTTACATATTCTTCTGAAAATTTTATTTTATCAGTGAAAGAAACATATTTTTAAAAGATGTCATTTGAATAGAATAAATTACTTTTGATAAATTTGCATTTGCATTTACTTTATAAATTTGTGTTTATTTTTTTCTTTTTGGTGTTGTTTAAAAATAAATTTATGATATCGCACTGATTTATTAGAAAATTTGTTTAAATATGAAAAACAGTGTTAGCAATGCATTTAATATAAGAAAAATTTTATTTAAGAAATTATTTACATTTCATTTAAGAAATATGCTATTTTAATTTTATAAATTTGATTACTATATTTAATATAATCTTTTAGCTATAAAATTAGTCATTTAATAATACATTTGAAAAAAAATTATTTAAGAAATTTTACTTAAGATTTTTTTTTTTAGAAATTATTCATTTTTTTATTTTAGAATACACTATTTTAATTTTATACATTTGATTACTATATTCAATATAATCTTTTAGCTATAAAATTAGTCAATTATTTAACAATACATTTGAAAAAAATTATTTAAGAAATTTTACTTAAGAAAATTTTTTTTAGAAATTATTCATTTTTTTTATTTAAGAAATATACTCTTTTTAATTTTATTTCTAAAAATAACAATTAGTATTAAAAAATTGCACTTGCATAAGTGATAAAGCAATTTGTTTTATTATATACTTATTCTTCTGTAATTTTTTTTTTTTTTTTTTTTTTTAGAAATTAAAGAATTAAAATTTTTAAAAGATCTCATTTGAATAAAATAAATTGCTTTTGAAAAATTTGCACTTGTATTTACTTTATAAATGTGTGTTTATTTTTATTCTTCTGTGTTGTTTTAATAATAAATTTATGATAATTTATTAGAAAATTGTGTTAACTATGAAAAAAAGTGTTAGTAATGCATTTAATATAAGAAACTTTTTAGCTAAAAAAACGAAAAGAAAAGCCATGGCTTAGAAATTTTTGGTGTAGGAATTTGTATTTAAATGGTAAAAGTACAAGAAAATTCATGAACTTCATGAACAAATATTTTATCTCTCAATATTCCTCTTTCACGTACTTTAAGAAAAAAAAATAAATAAAAGTAAGAAAAAAAAAATTAAAAACTTTCCATAAACAATTTCCAATTCTTCATTTAAAAATTTCATTTCGCTCTTGAATTTTGTTACTCTGCTTCATCACATAAATTGAATTCTTACGCCTTTTTATTTGATGGCATGACCTTAACTTCAAACCAAACATTTCCTCTAGTGATTCTTCTCTTTTCTCTTCCCTACTTTTAATACTGTTGATAGAATTATGATTTACTGATTTATTAAATTGTGTTAAATATGAACAAAAGTGTTAGCAGTGCATTTAATACTAAACATATAAGAAAATTTTATCTAAAAAAAAAAATCAATGTTTTAGCAATTTTTGGTGTAGAATTTTGTTTTTAAATCTTTAAATTTAAAAAAATAATAACTTCCTAAGCAAATCTTTTATCTCTCAATATTCTTCTTTCATGCACTTCATCAAAAAATAAATAAATAAATATAAAAAACTTTCCATAAATAATTTCCAATTCTTCATTCTTCAAAATTTCATTTACCTCCACTCTTGAATTCTGTTACTCTACTTCATCACCTAAATTGAATTCTTACGCCTTTTTTATTTGATGGCATGACCTTAACTTCAAACCAAACATTTCCGCCAGTGATTCTTTTCTTATTCTTCCCCACTTTTAATACTCTTGGTAGAATTATAATTTATTTATTTATTAGAAAAGTTGTGTTAAGTATGAAAAAAAGTTTTAGCAATGCATTTAATATATGAAAAAGTTTATCTAAAAAAAAAAAAAAGCAATGTTTTAGCAATTTTTGGTGTAGAAATTTGTTTTTTAATCTTTAAATTAAAAAAAAAAATCACAACTTCATGAACAAATCTTTTATCTCTCAATATACCCTTTTCATGCACTTCATCAAAAAGATAAATAAATAAAAATAAGGAAAATAAATGAAAAACTTTCCATAAACAATTTCCAATTCTTCATTCAAAATTTCATTTCCCTCGACTCTTGAATGCTGTTACTCTACTTCATCACCTAAATTGAATTCTTACGCCTTTTTATTTGATGGCATGACCTTAACTTCAAACCAAACATTTCCGCCAGTGATTCTTCTCTTATTCCTTCCCTACTTTTAATACTGTTGCAAATATTCACTTCCAGTTCTTTCTGTCGTCTGCGCCAGACCTTTCTTGCCCCCCCTCCCTTTCCTTCCGCTTTTTCATTCAGAAAATTGTGAAAAAGAGCATCTTCATTTCAACGAAGTCGCCCTTCAAATCTCTTTTCCTTTGTCCCAGGGAGGGCACAAAAAATAGAGAGAGGAATAATAAGAAATCCCCCTCTCCATTCTTGATGCCCCCTGGGATCAGGGGTGGTAACGGCTTAAGGGCAACAAAAACTAAGCAAATGCTTCTTTGCTTTTGTTGTTCGAAAACGGTTTAAGTATAAGTGGTATTAGTTCTTATTCTTGTCTCTGATTAGTTCAGATATAAAAGAAACACGTTGGGATTTTAAGACAAAAAACTATTGGCTGGATATCTGAACATTATCCATAAGACTATTTAATTTGATAAAATATAAAACAACACTTTTATATTATATCAAGAATTTTTTATTACGTTGCTTGTATTAGAAATTTAATGAATTTTCTCTTATAAGCTGTGGCAATTCAATATGAAGTCTCAAAGACTCACTGTAAGGCAATGAGTTTTTAGCAAGAAAAAAATGTCAGCAATGTTTAGTAAACTGTTTATAGAAATTTAATGTATAAATAAAATTAAATGTATAAAAATTTATAGAAATTTAATGTATAAACGGTGATATACCACTATAAAACAACAAAAGCTTTTTTGTTTTTTCAGTTTTTGCTGTTTGAAAACAGTAACAGTTCAAATAAAATTCAGATACAACGAGATTTTATCCGAAAGACTATTATTTAATTTAATAAAATATAAAACAAGACTTTTAAATCATTATTATGAATCTTCAGTTCGTTACTCATATTAGAAATTTATTGATTTTCACGTATAAGAGGTGGTGAAGACACAAAGACTTATTGTAAGGCAATGAGTTTTTAGCGAAAAATAAAAAAAACTGTCAGCAATTTGTAGTAAACTGTTTATAATAAAAATTTAAAGAAACTTAATGTATAAATGGTGATAAAACACCATAAAACAACAAAAACTTTCTACTGTTTGAAAACAGTAAGAAATACGTTGTATTGTGTTTTGTTTGAATTAATTCAATTAAAGTTCAGACAGTTTTCAGCCAAAAGACTATAGCGTAGTATTTCAAAATATAAAACAAGAATTTTATATCATTACAAGAAATCTTTAGTACATTACTCACATTGGAAACTTATTGATTTTCACATATAAGAGGTGGTGAAGTCACAAAGACTCATTGTAAGGCAATAAGTTTTCAGCGAAAATAAAAGCTGTCATCAACTTTTAATAAATTGCTTATAACAAAATTTTATACAAAAACTTCTGTATAAACGGTGGTAAACAACACGAAACAACAAAAGCTTTTGGCTTTTGCAAATCTGCTGTTTGAAAACAATTAAATAATGCGTTGTATTACATTTTGTTCGAATTAATTCAAATAAAATTCAGGCACAATTAGTTTTTAGCCAAAAAGACTATCGCCATTTCAAAATGTATTCGTAAATTAATGAATTTGTTAAATTTTTAGAAACTATCACATTTTAATAAACTGTCAATAATAGAATTATAAACTGCAGTAAATAGGTCACGGACCAAAATAAAGAGCTGCTGTTTGGTATTGGTCAATTCCTAACATCTTATTAATTTAAATAAAAAGTAAATACAATGAATCTTAAGTCAAAACCTTAATGCAGATTATCTGAGCATTGTGAGTAAATTACATATTGATAGTTATAGTTTCTTTATATGATAAAAACTTGATGAATTTTATTTATTTTTATATAGTATCTAATTCATATTAAAATAAGTATCTAATTCGTATTAATTTAATTTAAAAATTATCTTTTCATATTCAGGAAACTTTTCAAATATAAAAAAATATGCAATAATTTAAAGCAGATATGTTCAATCATATACAATTTAAAAAAATAATGTTATCACTATGGTTTTTAAACTAACACTTACAAAGTTGGTTAAATGAATATATAAATAGTATATTTAATTTAACTTTCCCTAACTTGTAAACAAAAGACCTCAAAAACAAACATACTTTAGTATGTAATTATTTAATTGCATTAAATCTTTACCTAAATTTGTTCCTAGACTCATAATTAGAATAAAATATTTAAATGCAGGTCTTACTTTAATAATTTTCTAAATTTATCACATTATTCATTAAGAAAATACATTTTGACTTATTTTCTTTCTTTTTCCACTTCATATTCTTGCAGAAATTAATGGGCTATTAATGCATGCATGTTATTATGTAAACCCTCTGTAATTGTTTATTATTTTACAAACTCAAACAAATTACATTGAGTATTTTAATTCATCAAAAGTTATAAAAATTTAGCGTGTTGTACTTAAATAAACAGGGCGAAGATGGTTATATTTGTTACTTATTAAATAAGATAGACTAATAAAGCTAATGAAGGGCTAAGCTAATTAAGCTAAAATATAAAATTATTTTAAATACATTTTTGGTGTAAAAGAATTTAACAACAAAAAGTTTCGAAAATGTAAAATGATTTAATAAGTAGCTTATTATTACGAAGTATTTTGTAATGCATTTCACAAACCTTTGCCATAAATAAATATATATATACTAGAATTCGCTGGTATGTGCTATAATACAAGCATAAATGATTAATCACTTATAAACATAAATGTTCAGTATGTCTTTCTGCATTATGAACAATATATTCTCGTTTTAAAATTTTATTTTTCAACGTAGAATACAGAAATCTCGTCGAAATATCTAGAATTTACTGACGAATGCTATATTTTAGATTTGGTATCGATGCAGATTTTCCACGATAAATTTATTTGGAAGTTTATATGATAAGTAGCAGAATGTCCTGTAACAAAAATTCAGATTTGGGGAATATACAGACATTTTATAAAATATATAGTCCCTAAAGAGACCCAAATCCTAAAATCATATTTGGTGCAGATGCAGATTCTTATAAAAGATGTAATCCTTCAGAAAACCTCATAAAGTCGCATTAGGTGGTTTCAGGTAAGTGAGAAGGCTAAGCTATTGAAAAATTACTTCTAAATCATTCATGCATCTATTAAAAGCTGACATAACAATTTTTATACAGTATGAGGAATATGAGGGAACATGAGGCCATAGAAGGCTGTCCACTATTGCAGTTCTATGATTAAAAATTACGAAAAAAAAGAAAGAAAGAGTCTTGATTGCTGTAAAACCACAGCATATTGCATTTATTTGTGAGACGTATTAGGATTTCCGTCTATCTAGAATTAAAAGTGGGAGAGGGAGTATCAGACCCTTCAGGTACTAGTAGATTTTGTTAAGTCCACTATCTATTGACAAGTGAATCTGAGTTTCGATTTAGAAAATCAAGAGCAGATGTTTCGCCCCCCCCAGATGTTAGTCCCCTTCACGTAATTAATTTACAGGCTAAATTTGATAACGAAGAAAATGAAAAACTACTCGCATAATGGAATATGACAAATCCCCTTCACACTACAACTAATATATGGTGAATAACTACTAGATTCCACCACCGTCCATGAATTCTTTTCAAGCAGACAAAACTTTTTCTTTCTTAACCTGAGGAAATTACAGTTGCTAAACTTTCTCCATTTTTATATAATTTCACAGACAACAGAAGGATTATTTATATCATTAGAGAAAACCACTTAAGTTTCGTAAGACGAAATGTTATTTTGTTTTGCTTGTTCAGATAGAGCAATTTTATTAGTAATGATTCTTCTTTGCAATGTATGGTGCTGATATTGATAACTCAGACTGTTTCGCAACAGGTTTTTTATTGTTTGATCCAAGAAATAATGTCAATACGTATGTATTGCAAATTGAGCAGCTTTTTCTCAGTTTATATCATAAAAATAGATATACAATACATCATCGCGTCATTTATTGATGAATACCGATCCTAAAGATTTTTGTTTAATACATTGCAATAACACGAAATAATACTTCACATAAATGAGTAAAATGTTCGTCTAATTCGATAATCCCTTTTGAGTCCTCTTTAGTTGAAATTTTATTTTTTATAGCTTTGTATATTGGTCATAGCGTTAATAGTAATCAATTAATGTATCTATTTTAATCAAGTTAAATGAAAGATAAATTTAATTGCTGTTGTTTCGATACGATAATACTGATTATACGATATAAAAAGTTTCTTGGTACGACAAATGATATTGAATACTAAGAATTCTAAGAATTTTAAAAATCACCGTTTAAATATTTTAAGAGAAGTTATTTTTTAGAGGTATATGAACACCTTTCTAAATATAAAAAAAGATGCATACGAATGAGATTATTGTCAACAGAAGTTAGCAAAAGATTCAAATTGTGAGGTGCATCATATGTCAATGTATACAAATGGATAAAAGTAGGCTTATAAAGCTTTCACAGCTAAGAATGAGAAATTATAAATCGAAATCGAAATTAATATGTAATATTGCATATTTGTAATTCTTTAACTAATATGAAGCTTATAAATTTCCGTATAATTGATAAAATTTGGTCATTCAGAATTTCGAGAATTTTTACTATATTATTCAATTAATCTATTTTATTTTGAAATTAATTATTGTGTCCGCAGGGAAACATTTTTCAAAATATATTTATCTGTATTTGCTTCATTTCTGTAAAATATACTCTCTAATTTTCTTTTTAATAAATTTTATAAACATTAACATTTTTCCGAATTTTTTTAGTATACTTTAAGTACTCAAAGTACATAAGGCAACAAACGTGGATCACCTTCGGATTTTACGCTATTGAGGATTATAGGCAGGCTATTGCGTTTTTTTTTTTTTTTTTTTTTTTTTTTGATACTGACACTGTTATAAAAGATTAATGTTCACGTTATATATTCATCTAATTTATATTTAAAATGTGTAAATGGTCTCTAGACACTAAAATTCTAGACACTAAAAGTTAAATGGTCTCTAGACACTAGAAGTTTAAAAAAAAAAAATTTTTTTCGAAAGTGTGCTTAAATATATGTTTATCTGATAAAAGAATAATTTGCCAGGGAATAATTAAATTTCATATCTAAAAAGTTCTGAATAGAAGACTACAACAAATGAAATGTATTGTCTTAATTAAATAAGTTTAATACATTTTCTAATTAACAATGCTATTTAACAACATTTGCTGCGCGAATATGATATTCGAAATAAATGGAATTTCTTTGTAAGAGGAAAAGTTTAATTGATGAATTTAAATATGGGTATTAATTAGTGAAAATTAATTTTTACGAAACATGTTTTGCATTCCCAAAATTAATTATTTATTTTTATTCTTTTTAAAGCAGATGAAACATTTTGTTATTTATTTCTTCAAAATGATGTGCAATATTTAATTAACATTAAAAATTTTTTACAACTAATAAAGAAAATAAATCCTTCAGAAAAATTCATTTTTTTTTATTTACGTTTTTCTAATTGTAATTTGAAGGATTCTATTAAGTTTAATTTAGAAGAATAGCCCATGAAAAGAATATTTTTAGAAATTGAATAGATTAAGAATAAAATAATTTTAATTCTCTTCCAAGCTAAGAAAATATTTGTTTACACTAATCAAGACAATTTGTTCATATACAATTATAATTTATAATTTCTATACATATTTTAGTTAAATATTGCATTTCTTTAGATTTTGCTAATAATGGTTTTTTAAAAAAGCACTCATTGTAATTTACTTTTAATAATATTTATAATGACTTTACTAAATAAAAAATGCTTATAGAAATATGTATATAGAGAATCTATTAATAAAACATTTCTAGGCAAAATTCCTGAAAGTCTAAGAGTACTATTTTTATTAAATTGAATTAAATGCTTATATTCAGAAAGTATCCATTTGCAATTCGTAATTTTCATTTAGTGGACAAAATTCATCAGCAATTTTAATGTCATCCATTTTTTTAAGATAAGTTAATACATTTTTCTTATGATTTTACAGAAAATTCTGAGATATCATATTCGGTATAATTTTAAGTGTCAAATTTTAATATCATGTATGCTATTAAATTAACAGTGGTAATTTAATAAGAAAATATTTCATAAAAATTGCTTTTTTAACATCATTTCTTCATTTGAGTTTCTTCACCGATTTGATCGATTTTAATATATATTAGTTAAAATGTATATACATAGAGTAAGCAATGACTAAAAACACTACTTGGAGCCGAAAAAGCAACTCTGCAAAAGCTTTATGAACTTATAAAAATTGGCAAACAGCAGGAAACAATATCAAATGTTAAGTTATATTTATTGCAACACAATGCAGCAATAGGTTATGATAGTGAATGACAACATTAAGTGATCAACAAGATGTATGACCACCAATGGCAGGTTCAGACAGATATGAGAGCTGAGTTTTGCCTGAGAAGGTGACGATATTCCCTAACAACCATTCTTTACAATTTGTACATCTAACAATGTGATAATAGTACTCACAAATAAAAAAACTATTACGTAGGAGATGTACTGCTCGGTTGAAAGAGGGGGAGGTCAGAAGGAAAGGCGGGCAGGGAAAAAAATGAGATACTTTGCAGGCCATTTAGCAAATGCATACCGTTTTAAAGGCATTAGCTATAAAGTTAATGCATATATGCATTAACTCATTAGCTGTATACATTAGCTATATGTTATTCTATTAAAACATGGCATTAGGCACTTCCTTGAAGTAAGTGTGATGCTTTTCTCCATCTTTGCCACATTTTTTCATGCCGTCATTATGGCACCAATACTGACCTGCAGTTAGTCTGCATCAACTATCCCATGTTGTTGCTCGGTATGAAGTACCACAGTGAAGTTGCTCGGTATGTTGGTCTTATTAGCTTGTCGTTCTCCACGTGATCTTAGCCCGACAAAATCACAAACGGAATCGTCAGTACTGTTGAATCAAAAAGCAATTTCTTAGATAGGTTCCATAAATGCATGCCGCTGGCGGCTTATTAATTTATTATGTCATTAGGCATCCAGAACGTCCATCGCACATACTGCAATAGGTCGACAAAAGTGGACTGCATGATCATATGATCACCAACATTTGTCGGTTGATGAATAGGTCCTCTTTCAGTGATGTGCTTCTGACTGGCGCTGTAGCCCTGAAACATCTCCAATGCGCAACCATGTTCGTCCATCTTCATAAAACTGATGCATCGTGGACTGTCCACTTTGATATGATAGACTTAAAAACCAAACTGTTAAATCTTGTAAAAATCCTGTAAAGTAACTTTATTGTGAATTGCTTTTTGAAGGTAAAATTCTCCGAAAAAACTAGCTTAATGAATTGTATTATTTGATAAAAAAAATGACCAAATTATTTAAAATAAATTTTTTTTTAGTTTAAATATCATAAAAATCAGAAATTTAAGTGAATTATATATTTTTCTTTCAATTACATTATGTGGCAAGAAACTGAACAGTAACAGATTCCAATAAGAGAAACAAAGGATTTAGAATCGATATCTTTGGCTCAATTTATTTCAAAGTTATTTACATAAAAAAAAAGCACCAAAACTGGGTAATAAAATTTTATTTGACAAATGGATAAAGTAATTTCATTCAAATATATCAGTATGTTGCATAGAATTGAAAAAAAAGTTATGATCTATTACTATACTGTGAAAATCAAAGTAGCTCATTGAAACAAAAAGAAATGCAGTAGGGTGGAATTTTTAAATAAAATTTGTGAAAAATCAATGACATATTAATGCAAATAATTTGAAATACAAGTATCGAAATATGAATAAAATAATAAAATCACTATATATTTTTAGGGACCTATAAAACCACTATATATTTTAGGACTTTATATGAAATATTATTATAACAACTTTTTGGTTCATAATAATAGCATTCACTATTTATTAAATTCCCTGCGATATTGAATTGTTTTCCATTACATCACTTTTCCTTTCTTATTTGCATCGATCACCGTTTGATTGGAGGAAAACAGATTACCTGGGAAATCGAGCGACCGGATAATGCAGATTTATCCGCAAACAGATATCTATCACATCCCTTAACTTAACCTCGTTTTTCCTTTGCTCAAGAGGAGGACACACCTTCTTATTCCGATATTCCAATAGTTTTCTCGCAGCTCCGTTAAGAAAGTCGATATCTCAT
The DNA here is from genome assembly GCA_021605095.1 of Caerostris extrusa. Taxonomy (NCBI): domain Eukaryota; kingdom Metazoa; phylum Arthropoda; class Arachnida; order Araneae; family Araneidae; genus Caerostris; species Caerostris extrusa. Next base: position 36,233 of record BPLR01000375.1, on the reverse strand, counting down.
CTCGATTTCATGGGATTGCAAACTGAGATCAGGTGCCTTCGACTTTGCTGCTTCTTCCCTGCCCCCTTGCAATCCTGGGACATCCCAAACGTGTTTACAGGATTCCGGTAAAGACATTTTTCCCGATTTTGGACCCCAAAGGTAAAAGCGGCTGTGGGTATTAATTCGGATGCCTGTGAAATCGCGAAAAAGATCTCAAATGGAAAACCGGGTTTCATAGTTCCAGCGTACCGAATACCCAAGTTCTTTCCAAAAATGAAATTTGATTCCCTTTGGTAGATCTTCTACTAGGTGAAAGAATTTGCCGCCTTCGGCTCTCGAGAAAGTATGTATAGAATTTTTGCCTTGCAATGAGTTTATTAATGCAAAATAAAGATCTTTTAACCATCCTCTCTAAATCTCCTAATCCCATAGGAAGTCCGCACTACACCTTTCAATTAACGAAAAAATGGTAAATGGTCTTGATAACAATGGTCAGCTGTCATTAAATTCCATTAAAAATCTTAATAGTAAAACTCGGTTTTACATTTCCCATATAAAATGAAACTGGTTACTGGGTATTCTACAGAAAAGAAAAAAAGCGTATATCATAATTATATATTTTTATTCCTTAATTTAAAAATTAATGAAAATATATGCACTTGTGTAACATCTAATGATTGGGGTGTGACGTGAGACATCCAATCATTAGACATTTAATGATTGTGAGTAACATCTAATGATTGTTAGTGACATCTTGAGTGCATTTTCTATAAAATGAAACTGTCTGCTTATTTTCCAGGTAAGAAATAATGGATATCAGTAGTGCAGCCCTCACAGTTTTTAAAACTCAGGAACATATCTGGAAATATTGGGATATAACGTTACCATCTGTAGATCAGATGCACTTTTTATCTGAATTTCTACCTTTCGACAGAAACTATCCTTTGAAAAGTCCTTTACTCTGTATCCTATATATCAGACTCAAACATTTTTCCGTTTAACCTGTGGCTGATATGGTTAACTACGTAGGAAAAAAATCTAAATCGGATTTCAACGCCTAGTTCTCCATAAAATAGAAAAACGAATGTCTCTAGTGGATCCTTTGATCTTGGGGATATATTTATATCCTTTGATCTTGGATATATTTATATATAACATAAAATAATAAAGGCATTATTTGAAACCATTCCTAGACCAATTCCTATCACTGTCTACAATTCCTACAAATTATATAAATATCATTCAATGTGAAACTTTTGAGATAGCAACGTAAATTTCATTGCAACTGTGTATAAGAAAACTATAAAGTGCAAAATAAACACAAAATACTGACGTTCAATTTTACAAATTAGCAACATTTTAGACATTATTTTTATCACATTTTTACTTGTTTTAATAATTAGATAAATAATTGTGTTATGATCTGAGTACTCAGATGATAAACTGTGTTCGTATTGCTACTTAATTATTTGGCCTTATTTATTGATTTTTGTGCATATTGTTCAAGTTTTTGGCATGATTTAGATGCACAATTGTTCCTTTGACCCACATACATTTATGTTTGAATATGTATATTTATTCAACAAAATTACTTAAATTTTAAAGTAAATTACACTAATGAGACGTGGAGAAAAAAATATAAGACGTTTTGTCAACATTGTGCAAACGTAATAATTTCTGATAGCTTGTAAGCTACTTTTTTGCTTAGTAGAATAAGGAGGATAGCGGGAATCTGTGCTGACTGACCAACCGTTGAACGGACTAACTTTTGCAAAAATGTATGTAAAATGTATACTAACCAATGGAAAGAAAGTTAACATCTGGGGATTAGATCCTCTGTCGTTGAGTCTTTACCCTTAGCATAGCCTCACCTAAGCTCTACTGCTTGCCAGGGTAAAATCTGCCAGTTTTTGATCTTCAGGTGACACAAAACCGTGGAAAAGAAATATCTCCAACATGTAAAACGGGTTTCACAGCTCCAGTACAAACTGCTCTGGTTCTTTCACAGAAAAATTCACGAATAGATGTCTGGTAGATCCTATGCTACACGCAAGAGCTAAAAAAAAAAAACTATATATATAGAAATGTATATCAGGAAGTGTGATAACCAATGGAAAAGGAAGTGAACATCTTAGATCAGCCTCCCACGTCGCTGCTGAGTTCCCAACCCCCTTGGGTAGTTCCTTCTGTCACAGTCTGCATGCAGGCAAGTTTTATATTTTGCAAAAGCCCGGAACTGGGTGACTTTTTCGGAAGGCGTAATATGTAGCTTTGGCAGGGGTGCATCCACTCTTTACTTTGTTACGCAAAAAAAAAAAAAAAAAGTTCTGCAAAAGCATCTTTCTTAGAGTCTCTACTTTTTGTTATTTTTTAGCTATGAGGGGAAAACAGGATACCACAGCTGGTTTCCTTACTTTCTTTCATGCATTTATTTCCCCGTGGCTGAGGTTGTGAGGATTTCTATATATAGATATACTTGGGCTTCCAGCGGAGGCGAGACTAACATGATAATGTAATACGCTCTATCCGTGTAGTCCCGAATTCTGAAAGAGAAGAAAACATATGGAAGTCGAGACATATTACAGAAATCTAAAAGTGTGCAGAACGGAATAGATGCAAGTAGACATAGAACAGCAAAAAGAGGTACAGCGGCATGCTGGAAAAAAAAAAAAAAATTGTATTTTTTGAAAGTATTGATAAAAAAAAAACTACAAAATAGCAACGATATGTCTACCATCTTCCCATGCATAGGACAAAAATATGATTGAAAAAACCAGGGGTAAATAGTACAAAAAGAATTATTATTGAAAGAATTTTCATGAAAATTGGTTTTCATTTAGAATGTGAAATGGATTTAGTTTAATCTGTGCTTTGATCTCGTTAGACAATTTTGAAAACTCAAAATTTCTTTTCGAGATGAATAATACATTAAAAATGATCTTATGCAGTAAACTTATTTTAACCATTAACACCCTCCTTTCCAACTTATTGTGCCTTAAAAGTAATAATTTTGCTTCATCTTTATATACAACTAATAAAATTTTAAATACTAGAAATTTTAAAACAACATAAAATAAAAGAATGTTACGAAAAAATGTAAGAATAATTTTTATAGACTGATGAACGTATCACAAAAACCTGTTATTAATAGTTGGTCTTTAGAAGAACTGATATGAAAAATAATACTGAAGTTGAATTTAAATTTAGATGTTATATTCCATTAAATATCTATTTTAATTTTTTGTAAACTGAAATACAAAAACTTTCATGAAATATATATTTTTATAAATTAATCATAAATCACTTATCAAGAATATAACTAAATCATAATTATGAAATTATTTGTTTGGTTTACAATAAAAAGTTGAATACATTAACTCTAATATTCAGAAATATTGAATAGTTAGAACCCTAATGACTTAAAGCTACATGAATGGCATTTCTAATTATCTTTTAGTTAACTACCTTAAGTACTAAATCTTTCTATAAGACAAAAACTTTCTTTCTCACTTCTAAAGCATTTAAAGGAAATATTTTTCCGGCTAATTCAATAACTTCAACGACTTTCTCAACTGAATCACTTCATGTTATAGTTGATCGTCTTGTCATTTCATAGAACTGTCTAATTGCAAAAATGATTAGCCTCGTTTATAGTGTTGGTGTAAATACATTTATAAATGTATTCAAATATTTTTTTATAATGTTCTTTACTTTTAGATTTACTTATCTCAAAGTATTTATAGTGAATTTTGCAAATATAGAGAACAGATATTTTTAATCTTAATACTTACATTGAAAATAATATAAAAGAAAAAAACTTTAATTGCAAACTATGAAATAACTATTTGAAGAAGTAGGTAAATGATATTTTACAGTACAATTCCCAGATTATACCGAGATCGACTGAATAATTTATTTATATTCAGATTTCATACCTTTAAACCTCCAAACTTAATCATAAATCACTCATCAAGAATGTATCTAAAGTATAATTAAGAAATTTAACTGCAATATTCAGAAATATTAAATAGTTAGAACCATAATGACTTAAAACTACAAGAATGCGGTTTTGTATATTCATTTTATACAGTATGTTTGAAGTATTATACCTCCAAACATTACAGTATATTAAGTGAAGTAAAACTATAAGAATAACTATTATTTAATCAAACAAAAATATAAAACTAATTTAAAAAAAACAGCGACGAATATATTAAATTGTAAGTCAAGCTATATATAAATAAATGTTGCGAATAATAGCATCTGATTCTAATGTAAGTGGTTAACGTTTCCTTACATTAACTGCTGTTAACTTCTTCAGGGCGTTGCATTCTAGGTCAATGGGTATTTGAAAGAAGAATTTTCACCGTTACCTTCAGCAAACTTAGACAGGTTCCTCATTTTGCGAACAGTCCCTTACACGTGGAGCTCGAGATATCATCTGCAGATGCCAACCACTAGTTCAGGAAAAGCAATTTGTCAGCTCTGCTCTTAGAGTTTCCCAACAAGCAGCTTAATATATGGGCAGACCATCCCTCCTTCGGTTCGGCAGCGTGACACAAAATAATATGCTAATGTCCTGCTGCCCTCTGAAAAGCGCTGAGCAAAGTTTCTGGGTTTCCATGTCGAATGAGTTTTCCACCATGGATTCGAGGAGGAAAGTTTTATTTTTCGCTTTGGTCACATTGGTTTGCTTGAGGTGTAGGTGTGTGCTTTTCTTGGTTAATTTAGTCAGCTTGGTGTGTGATCTGGTAACATCTCCCGTGGCCACAGCACATTAAGTTCAGGTTGTATAAAATTAGCCCAGATTAATTTAGAAAAGTGGATGCAGTGGAAGTGAAGCCTTCAATCTAAAATGAAATTGTTGGTGGTTAGAGGAAAACATGGGAACTGTAGATTTTACTGCAACGTAAATACCTTCCACACAGTAGCTTCCCAAAATTCTGTAATACTGCTTTGTGGAAAGTTTTCCAAGCATAAGCTCATTAAAGTACGTCTACTTACCAGTTTCACAGAGATAAAAATTCAAATAAATTAAGTTATGCTCAAATATATTTATTTTAAATGTTCTATTAACATTCATTTTTTGGAAAGAGAATAATAAAACAAATACGTGATTCTACTGTAAGCGCACTTTCATTTAAAATATATATATATGGCCTTAAAATAAGAACTAATACTAGTATCCTAGAATTTAGGAAACAGCAAGTTTACATTGAGTTTTTTAGTGATTCATATGAAATAAAAGTAACTTGAGTCTTGTATTTTATTTCAAAATTTTCTAATGAATGAATGAACTCATGCAGATATTTCATTATTTTCAGGCAACATGAAACAAGGCAAAACTTAATTTACGAAAGACAGTATTTTTTCCTTCACTAAAACATTAATTCAAAATAGTTGCATATTTTGCTTTATAAAGTAGTCATATTAATGAATTCGTATTTATTTTCTTCAGTTTCCAATATAAACAATGTTGGATATGAAACAAATATTTATTGGGGTAGTTTTCCAAATTTTTTTCTTCATTTAAAATTACAATTTTAATTTAGAAAAGTTTTAATTTAGAAGTAAAATTAATTTAGAAAAGTGGATGCAGCGGAAGTAAAGCCTTCAATCTAAAATGAAATTGTTGGTGGTTAGAGGAAAACATGGGAACTGTAGATTTTACTGAAACATAAATACTTTCTACGCAGTAGCTTCCTGAAATTCTGTATTACTGCTTTGTGGAAAGTTTTCCAAACATAAGCTCATTAAAGTACGTCTACTTCCCAGTTTCACAGAGATAAAAATTCAAATAAATAAAGTTATGCTCAAGTATATTTATTTTAAATGTTCTATTAACATTCATTTTTTGGAAAGAGAATAATAAAACAAATACATGATTCTACTGTAAGCTCACTTTCATTTAAAATATATATATATATGGCCTTAAAATAAGAACTAATACTAGTATCCTAGAATTTAGAAAACAGCAAGTTTACATTGAGTTTTTTTAGTGATTCATATGAAATAAAAAGTAACTTGAGTCTTGTATTTTATTTTAAAATTTACTAATGAATGAATGAAATCATGCAGATATTTCATTATTTTCAGGCAACATGAAACAAGGAAAACTTAATTTACGAAAGACAGTATTTTTTCCTTCACTAAAAAATATTAATTTAAATAGTTGCATATTTTGCTTTATAAAGTAGTCATATTAATGAATTCGTATTTGTTTTCTTCAGTTTCAATATAAGCAATGTTGGATATGAAACAAAAATTTATTGGGATATTTTTTCCAAATTTTTTTCTTCATTTAAAATTACAATTTCTTGCTCTACAAAGATTCAATAGATATTACAGTTAAAAAAAATAAATTAATTTCTTTACTGAGATCCACCATTTTGATGACCTAGTTTGCTTTTAATTAGAAGCAACATTTGTTGTTCTTGGAAATCAAATTACACATAAAATATATATTTAACAAAGTGATATATGTATCTGATAGCTATACTTTGATCTGAAGCAGACATAGATATATTTTAAAGTCTTACTTTTTTTCTCCTTTATATTTAAGCAATAACGGATATATATCTTTAATAACAGATGTGATTACTTCTGTCTATAAAGGATTTCTTTAAATTTAAGCAATAATGGATATATCTTTACGGATAATCTACATCTCCAAGTAAAAGGAAAATAGATAAAAACTAATAACTAATTAAATTTTATACTTTTCGTGTTTAAGAATTTTTTTTTTTTTTTTTTTTACAATTTTTCAAACGTATTTGAATATTCATTATAATGTTTAATTTTTAAACAGAAATTTCTCCAAATTATAACAATTCATTCAAATTGATAAGAGAAATCAATAAATTTTAAATGGTTTCAAAACCGTTGTATAACATCACGTTTTTTAAAAAAATTTCCAAGTAATAAAAAATTTTATTAATGGTTTTTCATGGTCTTTCTCAATCTTCTTCAATGGAAAATATCATTTATATCAGCCGAATGTGTATCCAACTGCCTTAAGTACAGATTTAATTAAAATGAATAGTATTTTTACCTATTATCATGCATAGCTGATATTTTGATTTTAGATATATATCAGCTTCTAATTAAAATAATTCAGGCAATTAGTTTAAAGATGTCGATTAAAATTATTGATATAAAATAATTATACTTTATAAATTATATAATAATTTAAACCGGGAAAACAAGTGAAGTTTAAGCACAAATGGATCGCCATGTCATGACGTTAATCTATTTCGGTAGGAAATACCACGAATCTTAGCTACACACATACCATAGATGGTTTACCAGCGACCCTAATTAAAATGCCTAACACCTTCATCACACTTCCACTACTCGATTCAATCCTCTAAATTCGAAGGCCCAGTGGGCACCTTTGAATCCTTGCACACAATCAAGAACACTCTTCTGAAGTGCTGCTTATCGGTGTATTCGGTGCACGGGGGTCGAGAGTGCACCAGTCGTGTCACAATTATGCACAACACAAAGGCTTCCGTGCGGTTGAAACCGGTCTTCCCTTCCCCCACCGAATTTCTCCCTCAACGTTTATTGTCCAAACGGCGAATTCCGCATTGGTGCAAAGGGGAGGTGGGGGTGGGAGAAAGGGTCGACAGCAGTGGTCAGTTTAATCGTTTCATGCTCTGGCTAGGGGTGGTCGAAGAGGGGTGCAGCTCGCTCGGTTGTCATAATTGGCCAGCGGAATACAACTAGTCACGCAATAGGATCGAGGCGGAACTTCAGACAATGCCAAATGAGGATTTCTGGCTGAGCTGTCAGATAGAGGGTAAGAGCCATAAAGTGGTTAGCGTCCGCTACCAGTTAGCGGAGGGAATTGCCAATCTGCCTCTTTGATTGTTAAATCATACGGAGAGCGTTCAACGAATTTGTGTTACCCTAAATATATCCACGCCCTCTTTCCCCCAATGAATAGTGTGTAACCTCCTTGTTGCAGATCCTTGTTAATATCCACTTTGGGTCACTCGAACGTTTCGGGCCTGGAGCTCTGGGATGGTAATGAGAAATTAAGGTATCGCACTGTGTTCAATGAAATTGTCCATTCATCCCCCGCAGGCGTTACAGAGAGTAATAACTTCGACAATCGTTTAAAAGGAAATCTATATGCGTCATATAGAATCTGAATCTGAAGCATTTTTAAAATGGAAGAGTGTAGTGATGAGGAATGATTTTGTGTGGCAGTTATGTTGAAACTCAGTGATTTTCGATCTTTGTGGCTAAATAAATTGATGAAATCAATCATTTGTCAAAATTTATCAGAAATGAATTAAAATTTGTTCAGTAGTCGATAGTAGTATTTAAATTAAGACAGCAGGTAAATCTTGTTTAAATTTCATTTTTCTCAAAAAAATAACTCAAAACAATTCTAAACACCAATATGTAATTAAATATTACATAAAATCGATATTTGAGTAGAAAAAAAATCGATTATTAGTTATAAAGTAGTTGTAAATAAAGTAATTCTGATATGTTATTGGGAATTAATTAATAATTTTTTTTTATTTTTTTTTTTTAAATACGTCTGAAACGTAACTTATAAAAATCACAACTGTTATTATTCTTCGCTCATTTAAATCATCAAACATCATTTAAAAATAATCAATTGTGAATGGAAATATTGGTTGGGAATTAAATTTTTGTTGCATTTTTACTAGAGGCTCTCATATGACTTTTAAAATAAAATTAAACTTTATTTCGCAATCACACAAATTTTTTCGAAAAATTTTACTGTACTTTTTTGGGGGATTGTGAGGAAATCTACTATATATTTTTTTTTTTTTATTTAAAAGATTATATTACTTTTCTGTTAAGTGAATTGTATCTTCATTAATATTAATATTCATCAATTTAATCTCTGAATGTCTTCACATAAATTCATGTAAAATTTATAATTCATTTATAATAAAAATTTAAAATAAAAATTTTAAAACTACATTCTGAGGATGTATCATTAAATGAATTCATATCGTACAAATACTTTAAAAGTTATTTCATAGCGTAACCATGGAAATAAATTTCACCAAGTAAATTTTTAAGAAGTAATAATTTATGCCACTCCAAAAGTAACATAATAATAATAGATAATTTAACTATAATGTCTTCGTCTGAGGAAGATTGACTTCACATTATTTTTTTGTTAATTTGAGGGTGGGTATTTTTTTTTTTTTTTAATCGTATACTTTACGACGATGATTTTTGTATGAAAGACGTTGAAATTGTAATGCTCGGAACTTTACCATCAAGAAATAAATAAAGGTTATTTTTCATTGATCTTCTGATTGAAAATACTTGACTTAAGTAGTGTTTATTTATTTATTATTTTTTTTTAACATCTCAAAAATATTTAACTGATTTAAGTGTTTTGAACAATTCGTTTCTGAAAATAGAACATACGCAAATAGCAAAATCTTCAGGAGAAATAAGCATAAACTGATTTATTTTAGCATATTTTATACATAATATTATTCCAGAATAGTAAGGTAATCGTTTTACTAGTGAACAATAAGGTAACCATTTTTTAAAATCGTTTACTACACATAAATCTTTTTTTTTTTTAACTTTTTTACCTGAATTATGATATAAAAATAATTTATTTTCGCATTTTTTTAATACTTAATAATCGATCATAAAAATCAATTCAAGAAAATTCTGAGAATTTTCCTGACTTTGATTATTGGTTTTTAAATGTCATAAATTGGACAATAATTAAAAAATAACTTGCTCTCAGACTGTAGATTAAAAAATGGGCTTGTACGACTTAGTGTTTTTATGTGTAATTGTTAAGAAAGTATATATCACATAAAAGGAGAACAGAATATATTTATAATGCAAAAAAATAATGAAAGCACCAATAGCTTTACTGATGCATCAACAGAATTCTTGGTAGCAAAAGTATATGTATCCTTAGAGGCACACTTCAAGCTATTATTCTGCTGCGGAATAACGAAATTCCAACAATTTTTAAAATATTGACTTTTGTTTCTAGCAATAAAACAATCTCAAAGTGATGGAAACCATTCTCGCTTTCTACTCTGCGCTTGTCTTAGAGTGGCCCTAAATTTCGAATTCCATCTTTTAACTTCCGCACTTCCTCCAACTGACTTTCATCAACGAGTACCAAAACATTTATCTGCACTTTTCACAATTTTAATAAAACTAATCTAATGTATTGATGCGGAAATTGAAAAGTGTACAGAAGATTTAAAAACGTATATTCTTCTTGCATCTCACTAATCTTGATGAATGTTATATTGATAAAAAAAAAAAAAAGTTTTTGCATTTTTATTTTATGATAAAAACAAATAATTTCAAGTAAAAGTTTGTTGATGTACCTAATACTGTTTCACGAAGAAACACTATTTAAAGGAAAGAAGAATTGATAAATTTTTCGTTAGAATTAATGCATTAAAATGTTATTTATTAAAATTTTGATTCCTTAAACGTTTTTTGTACTTTTTAAAAAATTTTTCCCTTTTTTTAGCTTTTGATATCATAATACTGAATTAACGACTATGATATTTCTTTTATTTATTTTTAAGTGACTCAGATTAATTATGTGAAATAAATTTGGCATAATAATTTTTCTCTTCCAGTTAAGAGTTAAGTTATGTTCATTGTATAATTTAAATGTGTTAATTACAATAAATATTGTTTAAAAAAAATTTAGATCTTGGAAAAGTGGACTCTATGAAATCTAATGATGTTTTCGATCTCGTTCCTGCTTTTGTTTATTTATTTTTTGCTACTCTTTTGAAATTCGTATATTTTGATAAAAAATTAACATTTAAAAGGTTTCCTTAATTTAGCATAATTTTCCTTAAGAATTTAAATTTGGAAAGATGAATATCTATTGAATAATAATCATTATTTACAAATTTTAATTACAAATTTTTAATTAATTTGTATAATACTTAAAACAAACATCTTTAACTAGCCATATCAATTTATTAATCATAAATATATTCGTTTATCTGTCCATAAATGAATACAGTTACATTCATCCTATACCATAGCATTTTAAAATGAAATAAAAAGAAATATAATTAAGATTCTTGTTTGCATTCTAGAAATATGAATACATGAAAAAATGCAATATTTTTAGATTGCATTTTGTTACATTATATCAACACAGTAATATTTAAATAAAAGAATAATCAGAAATGCAATTCCAATATTTTTAATGCATTTAATCAATTGTTTCATAAATATACTGTTTGAGATAATCATTAAGAATGTACAAATAAATGCTTTATGAAGAAATTGGCATGCTAAAAATTTATCGCAAAATGAATTAAAGTAAAAGAAAATTTTTAATTTTTTTCTATTGAATGTTTTTAATGCACTGTATATATGTAAAAATACAGTTACACAATACTTTAAAAAGATGTCATAAAACATATTATTATATATAAGAAATATATGATTGTATGTGATTGTATTGGTATTAAAATGTACTTTTTTGTGACGTAATTAAAATTAAAAAATGATTTTTTTTTTTAATGTTTCAGATGCCCTTTATGAAGGAGCTGAGCTCACAATAATCAAAGTGAGTCGTCTTAACATGGGGACATACTTGTGTGTCGCCAACAATGGAATACCTCCAACAGCCGTTAAAAAGACAATGCTACATGTACATTGTAAGTATATTATAGTATTGTATTGCATTGTATGTATATTATTATGTATAGTAAATTTGATGAAGTTATTTTTATTTAATTGATAATTGATATTTTTACAAATTTATTTTTATTTGATGAAATTTATGCTACTCATCTTTTACTTAAGCCCTGTTATATGAAAATCACTGGTTTCATTACTATTTTGAATAACTTGTTTGTTTTATGCCATTGTATATAAAAACTATAATTATTATAAAAATTAATTTTTAATTAATTTCTTAGCGGAAAACGATGAATTGACAAATAATCTTTTATCTTAAAAACGTTTTCAAAGCGTAAAAAAAATGTGTTTGAATGTGAGATCTTAAAAACAATATGGCTTAAATGTGGACAATGATATTAAAAACTATCCACAACATTCTGGACTAAAATTTAATGCAAATCAAACTGTTTATACCACTTTTAAAACATTTCTGTTCGATATAGGAATGTTCACCGAATGACTTCTTCAACATTCTGTACATTTCCGCAAAAAATTTAATGCAAGTTCTTTGCTTAATTAATTCAGGCATTTCAAAAATTGCCGGAATCAGTTTTAGCGTCTCACAAGGCGCCAAGCGTAACTCAAACACTAATGAATATTTTGACGTCAAATTTACACAGATGTCAAGGACAGTGCCATCAACCTAAAAAAAAATAATTAAAATTCCATAAGCCGTGGGAATTTTAAATTGAAAATTGGTCTTACTTTTTTGGACACAGTAGTATTTTGGATAACCTGTTTGTTTTATGCCATCAAACATAAAAGCTGTATTATTATATAAATTTGATTTTTAAATTATTTTCCCAGCGTATGAGCGATCCAATTGACAAATAAACCTTTTAACTTAAAAAAAATTTTCTTCAAAGTGTATTTGAAAAAATGTATTTGAATAACAATAATTTAACACACAATAATGTAAATGTGGACAACGAAATTAAAAACTATCCATGAACATTCTGGACTAAAATTTAATGCAAATCGAACTGTTTATTTCATGACTGCCTTGGCACTTCTGGTAGCTCCTGCCCATGTTCCATTCCCCTTCGCTACATCTTGATTGCGCGGCCTCAGGGCCATTGCAACGCATAAAATGAATAAGAAATAACTCTTACGTATGTACCATAGGATAGCGATATTGCAAATGCCCATTTTAATCAAAGCACATCAAGCTACATGTTCCCCTTTGTCAACCTCCGAGCCACCCTCTTTTGCATTAAGATCGATTCACCCCTTCCTTGAGGGATGATTCAGGGGTTGAGGGGGCAAGGGAAAATTTTAATTGGGATTCGAAAAGCCGTGGCTGCAAATATTTGGTCGCTTAATTGGAAGTTCATATGCGATTGATTGGGGGATACGTGAACATTAAACATATTAATAAAGCTTTTCCACCTTCTTTGTTTTACACAAACTGACACAGTGTCTTCAGCGGAGCCTTCCTGATAACCCTCCAGATACAGGTAACAGATGGTAAATGGAAGATCTTGGTATTCGCAGTGTGTGCCCAAACAGTAATTATGGTTTTGTCTGGAATGGGAAGGAGTGAAAAATAAAGCAACTCAAAGATAGATGCCTCGAAGCAAGCTTTATCTACACAATTGAATATATTCCATTAAAACTGTTGCTAAGGTGCCTTAAAGAGAAATATGGTTTTCTTATGGTATAAAAATCAATTTTGTGAAAAGGTAAGAAAAGTCATAATCCAAATATTATTTTAATATATATAACTGCCTAACTAATTCATTATTTAATGACTGTTTACATTAAACATTATACATATAATTATATGTATTAAATATTTTTACTTACAAATAAAATAATTGTATATTACACTAAAAGAACGTAAAAGATTCCAATAGTCTAGTTTCTCACTAAATCAACTATACTGCTTTTATAAATATATATAAATAATAAATGCATAAGACTCAAACCTCAGTTATACATATTGCCGCTAAGCTACAAGTTCTGCCTTGATAGATGCTAAAGACAATGTTATTTTTTATAATATATTTCTGGGAAAAATACTTAATTTAAAAACTTATATTATTTATAAATTTAGTTAAGTGTTACACAATAAACAATTATAAAATTTACTAAAATATTACACAATAAACAATTATACAATTAACTGAAATAATACACAATAATTAATAAAAAATTTTAATAGAAAACATTAAAAAAATATTTCTCTTTATTAGTATATAGAAAATAATTTCTCGACTAATCGAAAATAACTTCAAAAATTTATTTTAAAGTAGAAATTTTATTGCAAGCATACAAAAATTAACTAATGTCAGTGAATATAGTATTTAAACTACAAAAATTTATCAATTTCCTCTGCTGATAAGCAAATTTTATAATAAAATTTAAAATAAATTTTTCATCTAATACAGTTGCTTGCTAAACAAATATTTAATCTAATATTAACGATTGCACAAATAATTAAATATAAAATTATCCTTTAATCACCGAATCCCAAAAAATAAATTTAGTTGAATGCCATGTGTCAACACATAAATTAGAACTAATTTGGATCAATACAGTTTACATGGAAATTGTTGTTAACCTGACTTATAATTTAATTCATGTATAAATAATTAAATTGATCAGTGCATTTGATTTTTAATGTATTGGAAATATACTGAAATCCTTTCTAATTTTGAAACTGTGTTTCGCGTATTAAGATATATAAAACATAAGTGAGTGTGGATAATGGGATTTTTAAATTTCAAACACAATCCTTTACTTTTTAAATGTACACTTTCATCTTAATGCAAAAAAATTTACAGCTCTATAGTTCTAAATTACGAAAGAAGTAATACTTTTTAAATTACTTTCACACATAATTACATTTTAATGTCCAGTGAATAATCACATAATTTTCAAAAAGGTGAAAAGGCTCAGAGATGTGTAATGAAATATTATCAGATACAACATCTAACTATATATTTAAAAAAAAAAAAAAGATTTTTGTATAAAAAATATAAATGAAACTTAATTAAATATACATATAACTGCCAGAGAGATCATAAAATTCATTTATCCTTTTTAAGAATATAACACTTTTATTAAATAATATAACTAAATTAAAACAGTTAATTATAGTTAAAATAAAGAATTTCATATCTTTAAACGTATTTTTTTGACCAAGAAAATAATTTTTAATGTTTATGAAAAGTTACTTATTATAAAAATGAGTTAATTACTTTACCCTTGCAATAAATTTAAATTATATATATATATAGATATATATATTAATATTACATATCTTTCCTTTTCTCTTTATATAAATATATATATATAAGAAAAGAAAGAAAGAGAGAGAGAGAAGTAATTTTATTATAGATAATGTAAAAATTGGTTTCATGTTGTATATGTGTTTTAGTACAATATTGTTAAAACTGAAATAAAAATTTTAAATATAACTTTTATTTAATGTCTTGAATTAGAAGATTTAATGTAAACTTTTATAATTATGATAAAATTATAAAATTCTCAAAGATTTATCAAACTAGTGAAAGAGTAACTTGTTAATTTAATTAAATTTAAATTTAATAGAGATTATCGTAAATCGTTTAATTTAATCGAGATTATCGTGAAATAAAAATATAAATAAATAAATTACTAATTTTGGATTTATTATATATCTTCATATAATATGATTCTACGACTATCAAAACAATATTATTATGTAAAGAGTGTTTTTTCCGCGAAAGTATTCCGCGCATGCTCCACTAAGAGCACAAATAATTCATTAATGGAAGGAGCTGGATTACTTTTAAATGTTACTAACCTGCTTGTGGGTGTCGAGTGGGAGGAAACCATTAATGTGGGTATAAAGACAACTACTAGGCTGCAAGAATTTCAATGCATGACACTTGCACAAATCCACCTTCAAGTTTCCTCTTTCTTGAAAATAATCTCTACAACAGGCTCCACCAGCGGATTTAAACTCTCGCATTCTAGCTGAGCGCATTATCACTGGCCCACTATTCAGTCTACAGAGTAAAAAGAAATATTTTCATAGAATAAATATATTATTTCATTAAACAAAAAATGAGTAGCTTCCGAAATAAGTGACATTGAAAGAAATATTTTACGAAATAGATGGCTCATTTCAGAATAGAAGTGGATGGATAGGAAGAGATTATATAGTCTACTGAAAGCAGCTTTAGTAATTACTAATTTTTGATTTAACAAAGAAACAAAATAGACTTCATAGGATAGGCATGTGGTGTATGGGAGGAAATTAAAACACCTTTGAATTTCCTCTTTTCTGAAAAATTGTCTTGCATTCAAACAAATAGCGCCATTTGAATTCTTGCACAGATCTCTATTCAGACGTGGATGATTATTTTAGTAAATATATCATTTCATTAAACAAAAATGTGGCATCAAAATGTGACATTGAATAGCAGATTTATGGTAGTAGTCGAAATTGCGTAGATGGCTCATTTCATTGACAAGTGAGAAGTGGATGGACTAGGAAGAGGACAGAACATTATATAGTCTACTGAAAGCAGTTTTAGTAATTACTAATTTTTGATTTAACAAAGTAATAAATTGTATGCTTTATATAATAGGACTTCATAGGATAGGCATGTGGTGTCATATGGGAGGAAATTAAAACACCTTTGAATTTCCTCTTTTCTGAAAATTGTCTCTACAAATAGCGCCACCAGCGAATTTGAATTCTTGCATTCAAACTAAGTTCATTATCATTGACCTCTATTCAGACGTGGATATATTTATTCTATTAAAATGTTTCTTTTAAATAAAGAAATATTTTAATAGATTAAATATATCATTTCATTAAACAAAATGTGCTTAATGCATCAAAATGTGACATTGAATAGCAGATTTATGGTAGTAGTCGAAATTGCGTACAGATGGCTCATTTCATTGACAAGTGAGAAGTGGATGGACTAGGAAGAGGACAGAACAGGAGGATATAGTCTACTGAAAGCGGCTTTAGTAGTTTCGGATTAATGATTATCAACTATATATCTCACCGGTAATGAAGTGTCTACGTGTCTACCTGGCCTATTGCTCGGCGAATACAGTCGAGAATCTGTTATATTAGATTCGGATAACTAGTACTTATATCCACTATAGATAGAAATGACGTTAGAGAAGTCAGCGTGAATTCATATCTTAGTGACGCCAAATTGTCTTTGACAATAAGTTTCATTACATCCAGTACGAATATGGCTCAGAAAACTCACAAATATATATACATTTTTTTTTACATTACTCATAAGAAGATCATTTCGTATTATAACTGCAGTTTTGAAACATTATCTTACCATTTGATGTTACAATTTTTTATTTGATAAAATGTTTCTTTTGTAATTATTTTCTTTGAATTTATTTCCAATAGTCACATAATAATCTTCTAACGATTATTCTTTTTAGTTGATTTCTTTAAAGCGGAACAATTGTGAGCTAATGATGCAACTGTGATCATTTACATTGAGCTAAATAAGATGGATGAAATTATAACTAGCAGAATAATATTTCGCAGAAAGTGTCTTCAAAAACTTATATCATACTTTTAAAATAAACTTGTTATCATAACATAAAAGAATTGATAATATACATCACTTATTCTAACGACGAAATATTTATAAGGCGCTTTTAAATCATAGTTGCTGTTTCATACATTTATTATATCCACAATGAAAGTTATATTCCGATCGCTTTTTGTGTTTTTTTAATTTTAATATTTTTATAAAAGTAACTGCATAAATTGATGACTCTTTCATTTGTAGGGATTTTTAATTTTTTTTTTTTCATGAAATAAAACCTTGTATAATGGCTGTTATGAAACATTTCATACAATTTAATAATTTTATTTAATAAAATGTTTCTTTTCAAATGATTTGGATTTATTTTATCACATAATAACCTTCTATAGATTCCTTTTTTTTTTTGTCGATTTCTGGAAAGGGAACAATTGAGAGCTAATGATGTAACTGTGATCCTTTATATTGAACTAAATAATGTGGATAAAATTATAACTAGCCAAATAATGTTTGGTAGAAGGTTTTATTGAAAAACTGTTTCTTATTTATATATTAATAGCAATCCTAGAATAAGTTTGATATCATAACATAAAGAATTCATATTATACATCCCTTATTATAACGACGAAATGTTTATGAACTTTTAAATGTTAACTACTGTTTTATATATTCATAATATCCATAATGAAAGTTATATTCACTTCACTTTTTGTGCCATTTAATTTTAATATTTTTTTAATAAGAGTAACTACATAAATTCGATGACTCTTTGATTTGCAGTGATCTTAATTTATGTGTCATGAAATTAACTTTTATACAATGGCCGTTATGAATCATTTCCTTACAATTTAATATTTTTATTTTATAAACTGTTTCTTTTGTAATGATTTGAATATATTTTCAATAGTCATATAATAATTTTCTAACGATTACTTTTTTGAGTCGATTTCTTGAAAGGGGAACAATTGAGAACTAATGATGTAACTGTGATCATTTATATTGAGCTAAATAATGTGGATAAAAATATAACTAGCCGAATAATGTTTCCTAGAAAGTTTATTCAAAAAAATTGTTTCATATTTATAAGATAATAGCAATCCTAGAATAAGCTTGTTATCATAACAAAAAGAATCCATATTATGTATCAATTATTCTAACGATGAAATATTTATAATGCTTTTAAATTGTTGTTGCTGTTTTATACATTTATTCCATCCATAACAAAAATTAAATTCACTTCGCCTTTTTGTGTCCTTTTTAATTTTAATATTTTTGTTTATATTTTTAATATTTTTGTTAAAAAGTAACTAAATAAATCGGCGACTTTCTTATTTTTAGTGATTATAATTTATATTTCATGAAATAAAGCCTTCATCATATTTTCATGTTAAGAAAAACTGATGGTTTCAGAATAACATCAAAATAATCATAGAGTTTCAAATAAACAAAACAATTTTAAATTGAAATATCTTATAGTTCAGTTCCTGTCCAAGTAATAAAAAAGTTTCTGAAAATTTATCATATAGGTATTTGATGATAATATAGAATAATAGCTAAAATAAAACTATTAAAAATAAATTAATAAGTTGATAAATAAGATAATAATTAATACAAAATTTAAAATAAGCTAATAAATAATATCTTTTTAAAGATAATAAATTTAAAATATAATTTTTGTTTAGTAGTAAGTTTATTAAGTAGTAGTATTTTTTTTAGTTGAAAGTAAATCAAACTTTTATAATCATGATGGAAATATAAATTTATCAAAGATTTATGAAATCTGTGCACCTGGAATCTTATTAATTTAATAGAGATTATAAAAATAAAAATAAATATAAATCAATTACTAATTTTAGATTTAAAAATAATAGACCCTATGCCCATGTATAATATTCTACAGCTATCAAAGTTATAATTTCAATGTCTTATGACGCTTAACTTGTATACTTGATAACTGAAATAATAAATTTAACAAAAAAAAATTTTGTAGAATAATCTACCGGATTCAATGACAAATATTTCATTTAAAATTATTTGAGGATTAACAATGTTTTTTCTGGAATGAAATGTCTGAAAATAAATAAGTTATAAAGGAAATTTTTAAAAAATAATCAATATAACATATCAATGATGTTCTACTGGTATTAGATCCGTGGCGTTGTCAAAAATGATGCATTGGTATAAGTCACATGATGTCGCCACAAAATAATGTACTGCTATAAATTTCATGAAAATGTGAAACAAACAAACAAACTGATTTGTAAACGTTTATATTTCAAAATCTAAAACTTCTGAATCTTCACAAATTTTTCTAACATTTCTGGAAAAACTTTTGATTTTATGCACTCGCATAAATTTTGATGATGTCTACAAAAACTGCAAGGTAATGAAATACAGTTGTGCATATGACTCATATTGGTAGTTGCATTAACCAGAGCATTGATTGTATGTTATAAAGGACATCTTAGTTAAAGGAGACTATGACTATTTTATAATCATTGTTGGGGCTTTTGATAGTAGGTATTTGTGTAATATGGTCATCTCTTCCAACATGATATTCAGCATTTGTTTCATGGATTGGCTGTAGTTATTGAACGTTCTGTTATTTTTAACCTGATTGATATTCGTGTAATATAGGAACTAACATTTGTTTCGTGATTTGAGAAATAACGTGGACTGATATATAATAATAAACCAATAACTATAGTTAAATTTCCAATAAATTTAACAATTTGTGCCATAAATTGATATATAACCAGGGTCCTACTCTTATCGTCCAGTAAAAGATCATGCTTCCATATGATAAACTGATATTCGTACGGGGATTTAACTTTTTAAAACTTATCATTTATAGAAAGTAAGGTAATACTTTCATATTCCTGTTCTGCAATTTCAATAAACAATTGTCTGAAAATCTGTTCTTGAAATAAATAAAAACTCCACATGTAACGAAATGCAGATTAATAGAGAAAAAAAGTTATGTTAATAAAGGATTTATCTTTTAAAATATTAATTAAATCTTATAAATAATGAATAATATTAATGTTTATCTTTAATATTTTTCCTTACTTTACAGCAAATAACGCATATCTTTAGTTTCAAGTATCCTCGAAAATTGCATTAATTTTAAATATATGACATCCAACAGCATTTAATGCTTCTTAAATATTGTAGAAAATTAAAATTACAGTGACTATTATTTTATTAAAAATAACTATCACTATTTTGTAAAAAATTATTAATCCCATGTGAACAATATGATAAAAGAATAAATATCTTCGCTTTCGAAATGAGAGATTAACCCATTAATAACTTGAGAATAAAACAGGTGTTTCATCTAAAAATAAATTTGAATTGAGCGAGAGAATACTGACATAAGTACAGACATTTAAATTAATGAATTTGCATCTTAAATATTTCTGATGTTTTAATCCATATCATTGTATGAAATAAAAAACATTCCTAGATTTGTTTTTATTCAGCATTACAAAATATTCAAGATATTATCAAGATTATAAAATACTTTTATATGCATTTTTCGACTTGCATCACATTTAGTTTCTGTAAATTAGAAAGCAATGACTTACTCCACTCTGAACAGAAATCTTACAAGTGCCAAAAGGAGCAAGGCAATGTGAAAATGAACTGTTGTGAATTGAAAGATCGTGATTTCGATTCCTTTTATTCACTTTTAATCCGCCTTAAGCATTCGAATTTTGAAACTTAAGCTGTTTCAGCGAAGAATTGATTTAGTATCACCCATCTTTCCTTAATACAACTATTTTGCTTATGCCCCATAAATTAGGAGAACTTTTACTTTTGGAAAACAGAAGTAAAGTCATTATACTTAATCCGCTTCGACGTTTCAACAATTAATTTCGTCGGATATTGAGCAAGAAATTTTCTTTCTCCCCGCCATCTGTTGCCTCCAGACTTTCCACCCACACGTTCCTCCCCTTCCTTCCTTGGTCTTTAATGGAAACTAATTTGTAATTCAGAAATTCTCCCTCATGTTTGTGCCTTTCCTGGGCTTTACGCTTTCCAATGGTCTTTGGTTTTCTAAGTTCATCGTTAAAGTCTGATTGACTGCTTTTGCGTTAATAAAATTTTATTGAATACCCCATGTAATATAAGGCTATTTTTATTTTAGTCACTAATTTTATTCCTTAAAAAATAATGCCTTTGTTCTTTAGCATCCAATGTCTGACCACTGAATTCTGCATAGCATCATAGAATAAATTGGTAGAAGTATTCATAATAGATATGCCAGATGAAATAATTTTAATTAATTTATTTATGTTGTGTTTCAACAGAAGGTGATTCCCTCATATTTGTGCCTTTCCTGGGCTTTACGCTTTCCAATGGTCTTCGGTTTTCTAAGTTCATCGTTAAAGTCTGATTGACTGCTTTCGCGTTAATAAAATTTTATTAAATACCCCATGTAATAAAAGGTTCCTTTTTTTATTTTAGTCAGTAGTTTTATTCCTTAAAAATAATGCCTTTGTTCTTTAGCATCCAATGTCTGACCACTGAATTTTATATAACGTCAAAGAATAAACTGCTAAAAGTATTTATAATAGATATGCCAGATTAATAATTTTTTTAATTAATTAATTTATGTTATGTTTCAACAAAGGTGATACCCTCATGTTTGTGCCTTTTCTGAGCTTTACGCTTTCCAACGGTCTTCGGTTTTCTAAATTCATCTTTAAAGTCTGGTTGACTGCTTTCGCTTTAATAAAATTTTATTGAATACCCCATGTCTTATAAGGTTTTTTTTTTTTATTTTAGTCACTAATTTTTTTATTAAAAATAATGCCCTTGTGCTTTAACATTGTCTGACCACTGAGTTCTATATAGCATCATAAAATAAATTGATAAACGTATTCATAATGGATATGCCAGATAAAATACTTTTATTTCATTTATTTATTTCATCAAAAGATGAGTCAAAAATTATTTTTTAAAATTATATTATATTAAATGTAAGAAAAGGATAATGATGTGAAAAGCTAAGTTACAAGTAAAATGAAAATTTTTGAAAATAATATCAAAATTTCACAAAATCTATACTTCAAATCTGAAAAGAAACAATGTAAATAATACCTGGAAATGGAAATGAAAATTCTGTCAGATAGAAATGTGAATGTTGCTGTAGCTGCTTTTAAAATATGTAAATAATACCTAAAAATGAAAATGAAAATTTTGTTAGGCATATCTTGGGATGTTAAAAGTGTTGTCATTTATACATATATATTATTTTAGATACATTTAAAGAATTATTACTCTATTCGAAAGAATGTATATATATATATATATATATATATATATATATATATATACATTCTTTCTCGAATAGAGTAATAATTCTAGAAATGTATCTAATAAAATAATAAAAATAAAAATATCCGATAAAGTTTAAATATCCGGTTTAAATATATCATATTTTGTATTTTACTTTTTTATTGCTTATTTATAACTATTTTGTATTTTTAAAGTTTGGATAAATATTAAAATTATAAATATATGTAGTTCTGATTTCAGTTTTAATTCTAACACCAGAACCTTATGCTTGTTTCTAGCCATACTTAAGATTATTAACCATATTAAAATATTCTTCTTTTTTGATTATCGTGTTTAATAGAACACAATAGTAAGTGTTGAATTACAAGACACTATTATATGCATGTCAAAAATTAACCGTATTACAATTTGTTTCTAACTAAATATCAATTATGAGGAATTTTTTCAACTTCATAGTTAATGTTCATTTTCTAGTGTGAGTTTAAAATTCGTATTTTAGCTTTGCTGAAATATTAGTGTAGTTCTTTTTATATATAAATATAATCTAAAGCATAATATATCTTTATTATATCCAAACACAAAATATGATATTTTTTTTTTTTTAAAGTTTAAAAGTTTGAAATTTGTTATTTCCAATCAAAAACTAGGAGTTTTAAAAAGCACTTTCATATTTATTGCAGTATTTTCTTATAACTTGTGATAGTAATATGCTTATAAATAAGTCATTCATGGTCAAACATGATCTTATTTTATTTCTGTTTCACACTTATAAAAGTTAATTCCTATATTTATCAATTTTTTTTTCAACATGTATTATTCAGAATAATTTAATTTTAAAACTTAAAATAAGGTATACTGAATATTTCTTTTTATCACTTAAACATAGATATTGTTTTGGTAAAATGGTATGTTACCAAACACTAATATTAAATGCTCCTATAACAATACATTATATTGTTATACTAGACAAAAACATTTTTATTTAAATAATAAATAAATATATTTATATATTTCAGAAATTTAGACTATGCATCAGATTAAAAAAATAGCCATAAAAAATGAATCTCTAAATGTTATAAATTTTATAGAGAGGAATAAAAATTATTGCTCATAAAAATGTGATGCTGCTTTTTAGTGTTTAACTCTGTTGCTTGTATTCATAGATCTGTTGTAGAAATGTTGATTTATATATGTCTTTCTATTGTAATAATTTAGGATTGGCATTAAAGTAATCTCATTTATGAAATGATATTATAAATGAATGATAATCTTTCAATTAATTCATTAAATTAATGTAAAATTAAATCTTTCTTTTCTTAATCTTTAAAATTTTCATGTATATGCTGATTAAAAATAATTTTCGTCCAAACAGATGATCGATGGTTGCTTACTATATTATTGTTTTTAGTTATTCTGGAAATTAATTTTAATGTTTAGAATATTTAAATAAACACATAAATTAAGTCCGCTGTGAATGAAATGTATTTATTCTGTTAAAATATAAAAAAAAGTAAATTAAGAAGTAACAATTTTTTACTTTTCAAAATATTATCTTTTTCCACTTCTTCATAAGCTTTAATGAAATGCTTTTAAATACAGTGTTTCTGAATTATTTCTTTGAAAAATGATCTTTAATGTACTTAGAAATTTTCTTTTATACTTGTCTCGTTGTGATAAAGACGGAATAAAAAATACATACACACACACACTAAAAGTAGAAAATAAATATTCACAATGGAACTCTGAGTTTCAAAAAGGTAATCCTTACATCTGAATATTTAAAACAGTATATATATATATCTCCTTCCTTGATCTTAATTGATGATCTAAAAGAATGAAATATTATGAGCACAATGAATAATATTTATCAAAACTAGAAGTAAGTCGCTTAAGTGGATAATTTAATTTATCAAAGCGGATTTATTCCAAAAGCATTCAAAACGAGGCATGAGTGATTACATACAAAACTAGTTAAACGCGAAATGCATTAAGAATCTTAGAATTACAAAGATTTACTGTTTTTCGTTGCAGTAAAATAAATTAAAAGGTGGATTCAAATCATGTTTTTGAATAGCTTATCACAAAATGATGTTTTTATGCTAAATTATTTCAAATATGCTAAATTTAATTTACTTTTTAATTATTCTTTATTATTTTTCATCTTTATACTTATCTGAATAGTAATGAAATGGTTTGTTTTAAGCATTGCTATTTATACACAATATTTGTTTAAATTGACTATGGCTTTCATATCTTTTTCAATTGAAATATGTAATAATAAATTTAAGTGACTAAGAAATCATTTTTAATAATAAGAAGAAACTCTTTCAAACTTCATTCAAATTAGAGCGAAAAATCATATAGGGAAAGAGTTTTTGAAGTGATTGAAACACTTATTTTGCGAGGCTTCGCAGATTAAAAATTGTTATTTGAAAATTTCGTGTTCCCAGCACTTTCTCGTTTAATTTAAAACTATTTATTCAATTTTTTTCATTACATTTTTACTAATCCATTTATTACTATTATTTACCATTTCAATATTTTCTCCTAAATGAATAGGCGTGATTCATACTTTTGAAAAATTTGAGTATATTTTAAAATTTAATTATAAAATAAATTAAATAGTCTAAATATATTATGTGGGCATTCTGTATGTAAGGCACAAAAAAATTAATTCTGTATTTAATATTTTATATTTCATGATTTTATTTCAGAATTTTATATTATTAATATATCAGCATATGGCTTTCTTCTTTTCTTATAAATAATTTGTATAAATTATAAATATGAAATGTTCAAAATAATTATATAAATGTTCAAAATATCTAAGTTAGTGTGTAAAATGTTTCTTAACGTGTGTTTGTTTCTATTTATAGCTTTGTAATTTAAATAATTTATAGTTCAAAATATATGTGATAAACGTAAGTTGAATAATAATTTAGAATTGCTATTGAAAAGTTATTAAAAGTTTTTTATAACTTTAAGGTTTATACGTTGTACAAAACATTTTTAACAAGGGTAACCAGGTTTTTATAACAAATAACCAGATAACCGTAATTATAGCAAAGATAAAAGGTTAACCCATATATGTTAGAGGTATCTTATTCTTGAATTGTACAATTCTTGTTTCTAAAATTGATAAAATAAAATAATATTAAAAAAATGATTTAGAATTCATTGTATGTTTCAGATATTTATTACAAAATTTTTTTGCGATGACCAGAAAAATTTTTCCAATTTTTTTTTAAATCCCGGATATCTTCCAAAACCATATAATGTAGTTTACTCTCAAAGTATTTTACAGTTAGTAAGTTTTTAAGACTAATTAATTATTTAATTTCGGCAATAAGTTAAATAACGAGTAAATGCTTATTTTTTATATATCTCGACCATTTTCTTATTGCTCGCCTCTATCACTATTTCTCTAATAAAAATTGTATGTTTTATCTCTTGAGTTGCAATACAAATTCGAGTCATTCTAAAGGAACAGATAATAAACCATGTATAATAAATACTATTATAATTTAGTGGTCGGTTTATAAATTTATATAAAAATATAACATATAGTTTAATTAGAAATCAATGAAACTAATAATGATAAATATTGAAATAAAAATATTTGAGATTATTTTCCCTTATTCCAGGAACCTCAGTTGAATAATAAACCCTTTAGTGGTCGGTAGACACACTACCATATATAAATATGAATAAAATTAACTACTATATATAATATTAGATTACATTAATACTATATATAACATTAGATTGCATTAGTACTATATATAAATACAATTAAAATTAACTGATATATATAAATAGAAATAAAAATATTTGAGATTCTTTCCCCTTATTCCCTCAGTTGAATAATAAACCTAATAAAATAAAACCTTTATAACAATAGTGGTATATATAAATAGAAATAAAAATATTTGAGATTCTTTCCCCTTATTCCAGGTAGAATAATAAACCCTTTACACTACCATATATAAATATGAATAAAATTAACTACTATATATAATATTAGATTACATTAATACTATATATAACTATATATAAATACAATAGATATATAAATAGAAATAAAAATATTTGAGATTCTTTCCCCTTATTAGGAACCTAGTTGAATAATAAACCCTTTAGTATATAATAAATATGAATAAAAATTAACAATAAAATTAATTACATTAATACTATATATAACATTAGATACAAACTATAAAACAATATTTAACTGAGATTCTTTGAGATTCTTTCCTATTCCAGAGACCTCAGTTGATTTATAAACCCTTTAGTGGTCGGTAGACACATTAACTGCCATATATAAATATGAATAAAATTAACTACCATATATAACATTACATTTCTGTTCTACTATCTATAACACATTAATTGTTATATAATTGAAATAAAAATATTTGAGATTCTTTTTCCCTATTTCAGAGACCTCAGGTGATTTATAAACTCTTTAGTTTTAGCTTTTTTTAGTTACCCCTTTTACCCTTTAGTGGTCGGTAGACACATTAACTACCATATATAAATAATAAAATTAAAATTAACTACTATATATAACATTACATTTCTTTTCTACTATCTATAACACATTAATTATTATATAATTGAAATAAAAATATTTCAGATTCTTTCCTTTTATTCTAGGAATCTTTGTCGCTTTATAAACTCTTTACTGGTTGGTAGACACATTAACTACTTTATATAAATATGAGTAAAATTAAATATTATATATAACACATTAGCTACTATATATAAATTGAAATAAAATATTTGAGATTCATTCCCCTTTTTCCATGAACCTTAGTTGATGTATAAACCCTTTAGTGGTCGGTGGACACATTACCTATCATATATAAATATGCATAAAATTAACTACTATATATAACACTACATATTATAAGTACTATATATAACACATTAACTACTATATATAAATTGAAAAAAAAAAATTTGAGATTCTTTCGCCTTATTCCAGGAATCTTTGTCTATTTATAAACCCTTTACTGGTTGGTAGACACATTAACTACTATACATATAATTATTAAGAATTCTACTATATGATGTCATTTTCAGTAAGTCAATATCTTATAACATGTGTTTTGTTCCCGCAGTTCCCCCAATGATCTCGATTCCCAACCAGCTAATCGGGGCATCGATTGGGAGGACGCGACCCTGGACTGCAACACCGAGGCGTACCCCATGTCCATCAACTACTGGACGAAGGAGAACAGCATGATGATCGTGTCCAACAGCAAATACATCACCAGCATACAGGACAATACGTACAAAGTGCACATGAAACTCACTGTGGTATCTGTGCGACCGGAAGACTACGGCACTTATAAATGCTCGGCCAGGAATTCGCTGGGAACCACAGATGGATCAATCAGACTATACCGTGAGTCAATTTTAATGTAGCCTATTAAATTTGAGTAGTGTCTATAGATGATGTATTAAAATGTGCTATCTCGCCTTTTTCTTAATATTCGTAAAATCAGTGTAGATTTAGGAAAAATCTGGTTATAATAATTTTGTGATGAGCTAAATTTTTTTGGTTTTAATTTTAGACTTTTTTTCCACTAATGAAACATATTCAATTCTTGAAGAGCTTTAAGTGCTTACTAGATTTAAGATTTTTTTTTTGTGATTAAAAAAAAAGATTCATGAAAATGTTCATAAGTGATTCAGATTTGTAAGAAGAGTATATATAAATGAAATCGGAAATTAAATATAAATCGCCTTCATTTATTATTATTATACTTATATATATATATAAATTAATAAAATTGGCTTAAATATGTTAATAGAAATACAGCTTTTCATGTTTTTAAAAATAGTATTTGGTATATCAAATATTAATAATGTTCAATCAATTTCTTTTTTTATTCATTTTGAAAGTTTATCATATATCCTCTAATTGGAAATCCTTATATTTTGCTTTAATATTTATAAACATTATTGTGTTTTTTTTTTGTATTTTCTGGCAGTTTTTCTTTGTATTTTCTGGCAGTGTTTGTTCATCCTAAAATCAATAATTAATTTATAATTAAGTTTATACATATACTTTTATTCAAGTGAAATTTTGATAAATGATAAATTTTTTTCTGTAAAATAATAAAAAATTTAGAATACTAAAATAAGTAAATTATTGAGACGATTTGCTTACTTTGTTAATTATTGCTATTCTATAACTATTTTATATCTATAGCATTTGAGAATTGTATAAAATAAATGTGTTTAAATCTTTTAAAATAAATTACTTAAAAAACTTTAATAGAACTAATACTTAAACAAAGTGAATTATAATTAACTTAAGTTATTCTCTGTTGTCTGTAGCATAAAATTTACTATTTTTTAAATCGCAATACTTCGTGTAGATTTTCAAAACAGAACAAATCCCACACATTTGTAAATTCTTGGAAAAAAAAAAAAACGTAGGAGCTATAAAATTAATTAACAAAATAAATTAGATAATTGTAATCATATATTTTTAATTAAACTTGCTTAAACTCAAAATTTGAAGAAAGAAATTAACATTTTTGTATCACATCACACAGAAATGAATTTGTTATTAAAAGTAAAATATTAATTCTGAAATAATATTTCAATACAATGTTATGAGATATATTTTTAATTGATTTTCATGAAATATATGATTGCATTTTTTTTTTTTTCACAAAGAACATAACTCTTGACAGAAGAATTTGCAAAATATCAGCATTTAATACAAATACTTATTCGATACGAGATTACCTTATCTTTTTCAGTCAGCATTATTGTATAACTATTTTATACATGGGATATTCAACATTAATTAAATTACATAAGTCGATTTAAATTTAAGACAACTAGCATTCCTCATAGCATACTGAAATGTTAAGAGAATATTTATTGATAATCATGATGAAAATATTTTCTAAGTAAGTATTGTTTTTTAATTTGAATTGTTAATTAAATTATAATTTTTAAAATTGTTAAATAAGATAAAAAATAATTTAAATAAAATACAAAAAAAAAAAAAAAATGTTTATTTTTAAATAAATGGAGATAATAATTTACAAAGTATACATTACTTCCGATTTTATGAACATTTAAATATTGTACAATGAATTCCAGGTTTATATTTGATTTTGATTTAATGTAACTTCAAAATTTTTAACTTAGCTACAGTTTTTTATTTTTATTTTTGAATTGTTAATTAAATTATAAATCTTAAAATCGTTAAATAAGATAAAAATATTGTTAATTTTAATAAAAATTACAAAAAAATTGTTTTATATTTAAATAAATGGAAATAATAACTTACAAGTAATACAATATTTCAGATTTTATTAACATCATTTAAATACTGCATAATGAGTTCCAGGTATATATTTGATTTTTAATTCAATGTAACTTTAAAATTCTAAATGCTAATCCTTTCTAAATCAACTACTGTTTTTTTTAATTTTTAATTGTTAATTAAATTATAGTTTTTAAAATAGTTAAATGATATAAAAATATTGATAATTTTTAGTATAAAATTACAAAAAAAATTGCTTGTTTTTAAATAAATGGAAAGAATCATTTACAATGTATACAATACTTCAGATTTTATTAACATCATTTAAATGTAGCACAATGAATTTCAGTATTATATTTGATTTTAATTCAATGTAGCTTTAAAATTTTAAATGCTAATCATTTTTAAGTCAGCTACTGTTTTTTTTTTTTAAATTATATTAAAAAATTGTTAAATATAAAAATTATAATTTTAAATATTGTTAAATAAGATAAAAATATCGATAAATTTAATATAAAAATACAAAAAATATTTATTTTTAAGTAAATGGAAAGAATAATTTACAAAGTATACAATACTTCAGATTTTATTAACATCATTTAAATATTGCAGAATAAATTCCAGGTTTATATATGATTTTAATTCAATGTAACTTTAAAATTCTAAATGCTAATCCTTTTTAAGTCAGCTATGCTAGTTTTAGACTGCGTGCACTATTATTCTTGGGAAAGCTCCAACAGCCATTGCATAATCTTTAAATATGTTGAAATAAAAGTTTTGAAACGTTAAATTTCTCCGTCGTTTTACTGCAAATGACATTTTATACTGCTGAATATTCATTTTTCTCTGCAGTCACTTTTCATTGAATAATTTATCTCGTACTTCAAACAGTATATTTGCATCTTTCTTTTCAATAGAAAGTTCTCTCCATTATTTGGATTTCTCGTGCAATATTTATTTTGTTTTCAAAGATGTTCCGTCGAAAATATTATCTTTTCTGACAATTGAAAGTGAATATTCGGCTTCATCTTGAATATGAATCTATTTTCTAAAGCAATGGTTTGTTTATGAAATTAACAATGAATATTTTTTTTTTTCGACTTTGTTTGCATTTTTATGTTAAAAACAACAATGCATTGAAATGCAAAATTTCGATAATTTATAATGCAAATATCAAAAAATATAATTATTGTTATTTTAATCAAAAATTTTTCTTTGATAAGTACGAGTTTTTAAAATATGTTTGAGACAGAGATATATTAAATTTATGAATTAATTGCATTGAATTTTAAACTGAAATAAATAAAAAAAAAAATAACAACATGAAAATGAAGTTGTTAAAATATTCAATATTTATATTATCTTAAAAATTGTTTCATTATATTGAGCTTTTATTTCCCAAAATATTACTAGACATTTTATCATTTTTATTGAAAAACTATGCAGGATATCTAAACACGTATTTTACTTTTTGACGAAGTTAAAAAATTTTGCATTTTATACATGTAACGTTTTAATTACATTACTTTATATGCATAAATTTTATAACAACAATACTATGATGTATTTCACCTTTATTTATGTTAAGAATCCGTATAAAAATTGCATTTAAACTTCAAAAGATTTTTAGTACTGTTACAGTGATTTAAAAGTTATGATTAAAGCATTTTCAGTAATTTTTGAGTATTTATAGTAGTGATTAGTGATTTTGAAGTATTTATAAAGAATTTCATCAAAAATTCGTTTAGTTAGCAAACAAATATTTGTAACACTGGATATATGATATAAATATTCGTTTGCAAAATATTGATTAATTTGCCATCAATATACTTTTAAGGATAATATATCTGATGGCTTATGGGCATTTTTGTCAAATTACAACAATAATAATTATAAAGTGAAAATTTTAAGGTTTACGAATTTTTGAACTGAACTAACAAAAAATACATTTACATAATATAATATGAATACTTAATCTCTGTCAATTATATTTAACTATGCTAACATGGTATGACGTGTGATAAATAACGTTCAACCACATCCGATCATTCCTCATGGGATACGTTAAATACCCAATTAGCACACTGCATTTCTCTGCTCATTTTTGCTTTTTGATGGCTGTTTAGAAAAACCGACTTAGACACACCCATTTCTGTATGGCTTTATTGCGTGACGATATATTTTGGTATCTGGATGGTCTGCCCTTGATTCATGCAAACGCATTGTGAATCATGTAAATTCAAAATTGCTTGAACTGTCAGCTGTTCTATTATGCGATCATAAAAATATCAGCTGCACATCAATAATAAAGTGTTTTGGAAATCTTAATAGGATGAACACCTTTTATGGCACGATCTGCTAAGAATAGTTATTACTACTTCTTTTATTTGTAAATATATGATGGCTACATTTAAGACCCAAATTATAAAGTATGTATATACATGCGTGCGTGTCTGTGTTTGTGTGTGTACGTGTAAATTAGTTGCCGCTGATTATATAAAGCATCGTGGTGTTTATCTTGTATATCTTTAAGTGTTTCTATTATTCTATTCAATAATTCCTTTTTGTCATCGTCTTTTCATATATAGGTCTTCCAGTTCAACATTAAAGTCCTGTAATCTTAGTATCAGTCTTTTTAATTCCTATATCAGACAAGTATTATTCATTTTTTTCCAAAATATACCATTTCAAATAAATACTTCTTACTGATGCACATATACAATCCAGTATTACTGTTATCCTTTTATACACTATTACAACGGCAACCTCAGTAATAGACCACTTTTTTTTTTTAAAGTTACTCATTAAAACAATGCATTTTTAAAAAATCCCATAATTACGGCTGGTTTGTCTCATTTCTGACAATATTGTGCAGATTAGTTACTGCTGATTAAATAAAACAAGATACTTCAGAATTAAATAATACTCTAACATTTAGTTGAAAACAATTCAAGACTACATACATCAAAATACTAGGATAATGATTAGAATAAATATATCCATTGCCAATATACAAAGTATAATTTACCAAAATACAGAATAATGATGCCAATTATAGTTGAAGAAATTAATAGATGGACATTACTATTTATATTATTAATGTCACACTATTTCTTGCATTTCATTTACGTAATCACATTCACAGTTATAAGATCAATAATGATTTAAACTAAAAAAGAAAATATATTTTTTAACCTTCCATTTATTTGATAAATAATCTTTAAATTGATTTAAATATCTCGAAATGTAAGAGGAATTTCATAAAATTTTACAATTCTCATAAATTTGATAATAAGATCGGTTTTTGATGAGGATAATATTAAGGTTTTCAAATGTCCATTAAAGTTGCACGTTTTAGGGATTATTAATTGAAATAGTGGTTGCAACTCATCCTTAAACGTATTTCTATTTCTTTTCCATTTGAACAAAAAGCGATGCACAATATTTTGTGAAGATTTTCTTCATCATTTTGAAGTATTCCTTTTAAAACAAAATATGCACGTTTGTGTTAAAAAGAAAAACAATATTTTAATTCAATATGTGTAATATAAAATTACTAATATTTGAATTTATTTACACTGATATATTTAATGGGTCACCAATGTATATTTAATTCTAGAAAAAACTGCTTTTGATAAATTATAAATAATAATTAATTTTTTTAATAAAAAGTTAAATAATTCGTCTATTAAATTTGTGCTAGCATATGATGTTGACTAGGAGTAGATGAGAAGTTAATTTCTATATTTTTGAATGATCTCAATAATTGGTAGACTAGATGATGATAGTGGTAATGACAGCATGTATAAAGCTTCTCAAATCAATTCCTATTCTTGTCAGTCATTTTTCTAATTTTTTTCGTACAAGGCAAATACGATTCATATACAAATTAAATCATGAGCAAATTTTTTCTCAATAGGGATTATTCACAATTATTTTATTTTAAATATGGCTAATAATATCTTTGATGTAAAGAAATATAACTCCTTTTAAGTCCAAGACTTGCACCTGTATGCAATTAAATTAAAATTAACCAAATTGTAAATTTAAAAATTATGTTTTGAATTAAACTTCAAGGTTACGTACTACAACATTAAGTTCAATAAAAATATTCAAATTTTATCTACATAAAACATGATTTCCAATGGCTACAATTAAATTTATTTTAATTATAGTTTTACTCTTTAATGCGGAAGTAAAGAGATTTATTATGATATAATTTTTGTTATATAAATTGATAATTGAATTAGATATTTAATTGAAAACCGATTAAAAACTCAACAAAAAATTGTAAAACCCACGATTAATTATTCCGTCTGGAATCTTAATCAAAATAATTGAATTTAAATGTATCAAGCGAATAAAAACTGTAAAAGATAAAATTTTATTTAAGATTAAATATTAATTTACAATGTCTTTGTTCTATTTGTGTTAATGAATGAAATGAACCATCTAGTTCAAATTATTCGAATTTTAATTAATTTTTCGACACGATACAATGTATGCTTAAAATTTATTTTTCTACATTCAAATAAATGACTTTATGAAGATCATGCGTATTTCAAAGCAGTTTTTACAAATGACTTTCTGAAATAAAAGTTAAAAAGTTTCTTTTTTCTAAATACAAAAAAAATTATGCAGCCACTTTATTAGAGAATATATCTTAAAAGTAATATTATATCCTAATAATTAAAGACTACATTTAACTTTATATTTAAAAAAAAATCTTGATATTGGTGCATTTATGAATGTAAACTATTTAGTCAATGATCCATCTAATCTTGCGCCACTTTTATAATCCTTCCTTTCAATCCATATTCATTTTTGTAACTAAGAATAATTTCAAAAATTTGAGTATCATATCCTGTACAGCACTTAATCCCTCCTAAGTAATGTCCCAAATTTATATTTTTGAGTTTACTTTTACTTTGAGGATATAGCAAAAACGACGTGACAGGAATTTGGAAAGTCATAGTATAATAATAAAATGCACATTAACTCTAATAACGAACCTATAAATGTTAGTGTGGAAGTCATAGGTATCTTGAAATATTGTCCACTGAGACTGCAATGTTCGTCTTTCGACTTCTTTTTGAGGAAGATATAAGGGACCCCTCTTCATTAGTAACTGTTTCAGACGAGCATCTTAGATAACTACCAAAATAGATGTCTTGAGGATACTCTGATACTGTTTTTCAGTTATATTTTATAACCATATAATCTTCTTCATTGGTGCAATATTCTCTTGGTGAGCCAAGGCCGTCTGCATACTGGCAGTTTTCGAAAAAGGAGATGTAATACCCACATAAAATATTACTGAAATGCTGTTTTTATTAAATTCTAGAGTAGAAAATATTTCCTGTCGAAATAACTAGCATTTTTTAATGAACATTTTAATATAAATTGACTTTAAATTTATTGAAAAAATATACAATTTAGGATTGGGGTAGCTACACCTATCCCTGTGTTATTATCATATTTTTTTATGTGTACACAACATAACTACCAAAAATATTGTCAAGAATCTCACGAAGGAAATGACAAAAAATTATATTACTTTATATTTATTTGAAAAAGAACATAATACAGGGTATGGTCTCTGATGGGTGTGGTTTTTGGTTCAGTGTTGTTTCATGGATCTGTTTCTTAAATGTTTACTAGAAAAACATCCTTGGTTATCATATTTATTTAAAAATTGAAAGCGCACTGCACTACTGCAACACATACGCACGAAAACAAACACATGGTAAATATTTACGAAATCATGAACAATTCGTTCAGGGTCTTTGTACCCCTAGTGCCTGGTCCTGTTTATTAGACTGTGCAACCTTTTCTTTCTCATCCGATTCTCGGTACCAAAGTCTAATATGGCTTCAAAAACAACAGTGTAAAGTCCAAAAGTCTAACATAAGGGTCAACGCGGTGTTGAAAGAAATATACCTTATCAACCTTGAACCCCCTTCCCTGTCAGTTGTATACTCTTAATT
Organism: Caerostris extrusa; assembly: GCA_021605095.1. NCBI lineage: Eukaryota > Metazoa > Arthropoda > Arachnida > Araneae > Araneidae > Caerostris > Caerostris extrusa. Next base: position 450 of record BPLR01000375.1, on the reverse strand, counting down.
GTGGAAATGTGGTAAATACTTTACTATTATTCTTCAAAATATTTTTTAAAAAATATTCAAAGACGAATGCTTTTATAACAATTATATAAATTATGTGGAAGTTATATTAAATTATGGATAATTTTAGTAATTTTGTAGTTTTAATCGAAATGTATATATTTTTGATTACCCCAAAAAAGAAAAGATAAATATTTGTGTCCATAACCTGTTCAAAATGTTGAATTTTTTTTTTCGGAAAATAGTTTCAGTAGCTAAAAACTCACATTTTAATAGTTATATATCCTTATTAACGTAAAATATTATAAAATTTTATGATAAGTTATAAATATTTAATGCATAAATTAATTATACACCAAATGGTCACACTAATATAAATCAAATTATCCCCCCCCCAATACATTTTTTTGAACAAAAATTATGTACTCACTTATGGACATAACATGTAGCATA